>CAEMYA010000024.1:22342841-22369998 GCA_903131615.1 Diplodus sargus | reverse complement strand
TGTTTAACAGGGTTATGTAATCAGGATACAAGACAAAGGTAACTGTGTTCTGGTAGCGTACGAAAGAGGATTACTGATTAAATAAAAGTCATGTTATTGATTCTTCTCTCTCGTCTTTTTATTTCTGTATGTTTGGTATCGAGATAATCCAAAAGTGACCAACGCAGTGTTTTAGTTACAGTTACTGTGTTAGATTACATTTTCAACGTAACTGTCTGTTTCATCTGAAGAGCTGTGGAAATAAATCCTCTTAAGGAAAATAATCTGTAGTTCGATTCACACTGTTACGAGATTTCGTGACTCACAAGCAGCGTTTCATCTTTAAAGATATGATGTGTAACATTTCATAGATCTGTCATTGTGTTTGTTTTGGTCGCCTGTTGCTATGGCGACGTCCAGGTAGACACCAGCTGACACATCGGACAGTGAGGAAGGAATGAATTAAACTTCGTCTGTGAGTATTTCTGTTTGTTTAACAGTGAAGACAACAACTCCCATGATGCCACGCTACTTAATGAGGTCATCAAGCTGCATCTGTTTTTAAAACAAAGAGCGAGGGACCGGTCAGAAATTACATTTATGTCAACAAATCCCATGAAAAGACCAAAGCCAACCATCTATCAGTCCGCATCCATACTTCATATTTGTCCCATTTGTTCCTACTGACGATGTCAAACCTTTAAAAATGGGTCACAAGTGTAGTTTCATACGTGAAAATGATCCGGACAGTTAGTTTAAACAAAAGTTACTCAAACAGGAGAAAGACGTGTACGTGTTGGGGACTATTTTCAACAGCGGATTAATAACATTCGGTGCTCCAGTTGGATGGTGTGTGTTACAATAAAGTACAGTGTGTGTGTGTGTGTGTGTGTGTGTGTGTGTTCATAGTAATGAAGGAGCATGTCACCCAGTATGACAGTGCGGCTCAGTGATGTGAATAGTTTTTGGACACTAATGGAGCTCCATCGCACAGAGGAAGATGTATCACACACACACACACACACACACACTTATGGCTTCGTTTTTTAGTTTTTTACTTCAGGGTTGTTGACAGCGAGACAAACAGTGAATATCACCGGCATTATTCCTTTAGACTCGTAGCTCTTCTGTCCATGTTTGCTCAGCAGTGTTGCTGGTTTTCCCTGCTGGAAAACCAGCATAGACCAGCATTTGTGTTTTGGTGCTGGTTTATATGCTGGTTTTTCCAGCAGGGTTAACATCTTCTGGGAAACACGTCCGAGTGAGTCGCATCTTGATTCCGAGTACGATACACTTCTGATAAAACAGTGAATCGTTGTGTGCATTATCTGGGTTTGTTCGGTGGCTAACTGCAGCTGTGATGAAGATCTGCATTCTGCACACGACTACAATTAAAAGGCTAAATTTAACAGAAAGCTTTTTCAGCTAACGGACTAGTTTAGGAGCTGTGATCTGCTCTGCTTCTCGTCAGTGCCTCTGCTGTCTGTCTGTCTGCAGTGAGTCAGCATGTCGGAGGGAGAGTCACCTTAATTTGGTCCGGAGGGAACTTTCGTCTGCTGCTGAATGACCGTCTCTTATTTGGAGCAACACACACACACACGAGGTAAACATGCATCACACAGTTACAGGTGCGACTAAATGTTCACCCAGGGCCACGTCGGCCGCTCAGACACAGACACAAACTCATATATTCAAACAGACACACTCACACTTATGCACTAAACCTTAAGTGGACCAAAAACCAAAAAACCCTTGAGGTGTTCAGTACATGTGAGAACAAAATCTGCACAGCGTATTAGTTGTCTTGCTGTTGGTTACATCAGAAGATGCACACCAGCTAGCTTAGCTTAGCATAAAGATGGAAACAGCAGTAACAGCATCCACCTGCCAGTGAAAGTATTATATCTCACTTGTTAAACACGATGTGTAAAAATGACAATTTTGCAGTTACAAGCACGTTTACGTTCCAGACTGTTTCTTGGCCGGGAGCAGCTGCCAGACAACCGGCGGAGATTCCAGGAAGTAACTCGTCCCGGCCAAGAAATAATCAAACCCCCCCCCCCCAAAAAAAACAGAGTCTGCGGAGCCGCCAGCCTCGGGCACAGAGACCAGTTTTCTATGGAAGCAGCAAGCGAATGAAGTGAATCAGCAACAGAACGTCACGACCGGATTTGCATTTTGGACGTCAGCGTGTTTTGCTTTGCTGGTTAATGAAGCGAACCGACTGAATTATCAGTGTCGAATCTTTGAGCTCGACTTCACAAAATGATTCAGATCAGCATAACTATTAATTAAATTTACACGTGAGGAGCTCGCTAAGCTTTAAAATAAGAGAGTGCGTGTCTAATCATCCAGTCCGAGAAAGAAAAAGTGGAGGAAACTGAACATTTCAAGCCGGCAAACTTTAAGTTTGACATTTAACTTAATGTCTTTACGTTGGGGGCGTCATTACATAATTAAAAAAGTTAAAGTGACAATATTAAAGCTCAGGTTACTCAGAAACGTTTGCTTTATGCACGAGGACTTTCCTTTTTTAATGTCATCATTAGCTATATTACATTTACACTTTAACCCCCGTGAGCAACTTGAAACTGATCAAAAAGATAATTGAGATTTTACCTTTTAAACTCTGGAGTCTGGAGTAAATCAAACAGTCAACAGATATTTCTCAGCTTTTCTTCTAAATTACAGTTTTATACTCTAAGATATCAGAAGTTTTCCTGTCACATCTCACTGTCTGACGCGTCCACTCCTCACAGACGTTGGTCTTGTTGTGAACACTTTGCACAAACTGCTTCTTTTACAGCCTAAAATGCTTCGTCAACTACAGCAAAATTAAAAATGAAACCCCCTCTCTTAACCTCTCCTCCTCCTCACACAGTCTCCCATTACTCTCTCTCTCTCTCTCTCTCTCTCTCTTTCTCTTCACTTATTTAATTTGGTATCACATTAACGCTCGGGAGCAGAAAGTTAATTACGCTGGATTTTGAATTATGGATTGCGAAACAGTTTAGTAACATATTGCCTCATTTCTCTCGCTGCGGACCGAAGCTGCGATGAGATTTTTCACAGTTACTTTGCAGGTATCAAAGGTGCCATGTTCACTGGGATCTTTTCTTTTTTTATATAAGAGCTGAATATTATATTAACTTGATATCATCTTCTGCGAAAAAGCCCACATGACAGATGACGGCCTTCGTTCCAAAATGCAATATCATATGCATTAATTATGGGGCGAAAAAAAATCGCTATCTGAAATTCCTCAATATCTCTTAGTTAGCAGTGAGCCGCTATACGGCCGTCCGTAATGGCAGTTGTTATGAGATTAGAGGTTTTTTGGTTATATTACAGTCTATATGACACGTGTAAAAAAGTTGACTACATTTAATGTCAGATAAGAGCAAAGTTATGGTCTTAAACATCTTAAATTCAGATGTTAAAATAAAAAACAGATGTTTTAGATGGTCAGTTCACTAAAATAACACATTTTATCCCCATCGGCTTTTTACGTTCCTGCAAATCCTGAATGTTTTCAAATCTGTACGCGTCAAATCATATTACAAGTATATGAGCTGACTTGCATGATGGTAGATTGATGAGAGAGTTTCGTAATTTGTAAGGGTCAAACTTCTGGATATTTTTAAGCAGATGCTTAAAAAAACAGGTAGGTGATCTTTCCTGACCCGAGAACTCACCAGAATATGAGCGCACCGATGTCATAACGTACAATTTTCAACATGTTGTTTGCAGAAATGTACGATGCCGACATTTATTCAGCTGATTTGGTTGAAAGTTAAAGCGAAACTCTCGCCAAAATGCAGCCCCGGCTTTTTTTGTGAATGTACCCGAGTCAAACCTTCGTCTAAAAGCATAATTACATAAAAAAGCGCCACTTTTAAGATTGACCGTATTTTTGTTTTCGGGTCAAACTCATTTTACAATAGCATCAAAATCTCTATGTTTAAAACACTAAGAAGGCTCGACACAACATGAAACTTTGCTCGTAGTATCACCAGGGTCTCTACTCATGAACACGAGCATTGAGAACATTGTTTGCGTACACAGAGTTACTAAAAAGAAGGTTTTTGAACAACTCATGTTAGCAGCAGCTTGTTCCGCTCGCCGCCGTCCTGCCAGTGGAGAAGTGTCGATCTCAGAATGAGACGTAACCTGGAGGACAGTTAAGGTGGAACGCTCCTAAAGCTCAGTTCCATATAAATGCAGGATAATTTGTTGTTTTGTCGTTAGTGAAAAACAATATTGATCTTGAAGTTGAAAAAGGAGCCTCATATAAGAAACAATACTAACATCAAAAGCCCGAAAAGTCACGTGAGATCTGGCGTGGATAGTTGTTCCTGGGAGACAGAAGTTCCACCTTAACTGTCCTCAAAGTTACGTCGCATTAGGAAACTTGTGGATATTTTGAAGTAGACACGTCCAGTCATGTCTGTGGAGACCAGAAACAGGTCACAACCTACAGTTTTCAACATACTGTTTGCAGAAATGAACGATGCCGACATTTATTCAACCGATTTGGTTGAAAGTTAAGTTTTCGCTCAACTCTATTTTCCTTTAAATGGGAGAGTAAGCAGGGTTTATGCTGCAGGGTGCAGTGACTCCCCAGCTCCACCTTAATCATCTAAAAATGGTCACTTGTTGCTCCAAGATAAATCAAAATGGCACTTGCTTTTTCTAGGAAGTGCCTGGGACACGATGTCAACAACTTTAAATAGTGTCTTTAACCAGACACGCTAAATCCCCCATTTACATCAGCTGTGTTCTGGTGCAGCTGGACGCTCCAGAGACAGATATCTTCAGAATCTTCTACATGTACAAACGAAAGTGAGAAAATGTTGAGAATCCAATCAAGTTTTGCTCGTCGCGCTTCACATGTGATATTAATGACAGCTCAGACCACAGCGACCGTCTTCAGTCCACATTCAATTTGTACACATTATTACACAGACGAGCGGGACGTTCAGTAAATATAAGAACAGATTTGTGTGGAGATCAGACTTCACATTTACACACCATACTGTCCCTGACCTCCTTCTCTCCCTCCCCCCCTCTCTCTCTCTCCCCCAGTCATTTACATTTATATTGAATTAGAAGCCGTGGTGGAGAGCGAGTGGAGGCAGCCGAGACTGATTATAATGGGAGATTACGGGCCGACTGCACCACCATTATGTCGTGTAATTACAAAAGAGAGAGGAAAGAGAGGGAGAGGAGGACGAGGCCCTCGGACGCCCAGATGTCAGGATCTATTTCATTTTGGGAAATAATGTCTCTCTGCTTTTTTTTCCTCCCCCCCATCCATCCTACCTGTAAATATTAGAGAGCCCTTTTTTTAATGGGTCACAGTTTATTTGGAGACAAATATCAAACAGGGCATTAAAGAGGTTGTGTGTCTCGCAATCAGGCGGTTTACTGATCCGCGTTACGTCTTCGTCTGACTGACATGGATCTGATGTCGTGATGCGTGACCCGAGAAAAGAACTAATGGCCTCGACGTAACGTGAAGCCCGTTGGAAGAGATCGTTTGTTGTGTTTTACGTTATAAAGTCGACTGTAGCTTTTAGAAGAAGCGAGTGGTGATTTCACGTGTTAAAAGTAATAGCCAGAGGTGTGTGTGTCAATTAATAAGCAGGCAATGAAACTCAAATATGTAGAAGATTTTAAGGAGGGACGGTGAACCCAATAATGAAACTTCATCATTATCTACTCACCCACATGCAGAGGGAAGATCTATAAGATCCAAAATGTTATTTAGCTTCACACATCAACATGTGGTCGAGCTTTTTAATTTAGCAGCTGCAAAGAACGTCTCTTCAAAATGCATTTGGGATCTTCGGGCTTCCGTAGATTTTTTATTATGCCAGACAAGATTCATTCTAGGTTTATTTCCAGCTGTGTTTGATGTTTTAAACCAAGTCTCCAGCTGTTTCAGGTGTTTAGCAGAATGCTACAAGTCTGTTTTGCTGTGAAGCTCCAGAAAATTTTTGTTGACTACTAAACTTTTTCAACCACCAGTGACGACTGAATTACAGCATCTCGTCAAACACTGGCAGTCGGCCGACCTACAATCCTGCAGCCGCAGTGTTTAACGAGCTCGGAATGAGACTCACAAATAGGACCTTAAATTAATTTCTTTATAGAATAAATGTAGGCTGCTTTGAGTCAGTGGGTAGAGCCAGCGTCTTGTTATAGGGACGTCGCTGGTTCGATTCCCCTGGTCTGCATGTCGAAGTGTCCTTGGGCAAAATACTGAACCTCAAACTGCTCCTGATGTGCCGGTCGACACCGTGCATGGCAGCCACCGTCATCAGTGTGTGAATGTATGAATGAAATGACAAGCGCGTCTGATAAATGTTAATAAATCCCAAAAAACAAAATTGAATAATGAGTATCAACTGTCTCATCATGTTGAAATGAACTAATCTCTTTGTTTACTTATTTGTGTGTCTGTAGAACTTCAGGCGCAGCAGAGTTGATCCAAAGTTCTTAACAGCGGAGACAAATAAAACATTTTTTAAGGGAACTTTGTCCTGCTGGATCGGGACAGACGAGAGTCTTATCGTGAGAGCATTTCAGGTCTTAACGTGGATTATTGGGACAAGAAAATTAAAATGTAATCAGTCAGAATCATTTACTGCCTCGTAGATTAACATCAGGAATTTTAAAACACAATAGAGCAGCGAGTGAGTGAGTGCGGGGGAGCTGAGCAGAGGAGAACTGTGTCCAGCTCTCTGTGACCTTGTTAAAAGCCTTGCGTCAGCATTTTGATCTAGTTGGAGATGATAAAAAAAAAAAAAAAGTGTGAGTGATGCTAAAATACAAAGAGCTGCGGGAATCAAAGCAGGAGGAGATGAAGGCTCGGATGACTTTGTCCAGGTGGGAGACGACGAGGATTGTTGTGAAATATCGCACAGTGACGAGACGTGATGGAGACTCGACTCGACCGGCTGAGTTACTGGTCCGTTTAACGCAGAATCAAACATGACTCAGAGGGATTTTAGTTGTGCTGTGAGAGACAGAGACAAAACATCCGACGGTCCTCAGCGCCCACACCGACATCCCACGGCTGTTTTTCACTTTTGAGTGATTCATTATTACGTTCTGTTCTGGACAAACACCCTGTTTCAAAAGAAATACGTCATAAAACAACGTGTGTGTGACGTTGTTTTTGCAGGGAATAAAAAAAAGCTCATTGTAAAGTCTATTCTCAGTGTACGTGCACTGGAGGATTCTGGAAGTGTTACATCACACTTGCATGCTGTAAAAAATAAAAACAGTATAATTTACGGTAAAATACCGTCAATCTGTGGCTCACAGAATGTCATTGTTAAATATTACAGCAACAATATATAAGATATTATGGTATTCTTTGTTTGCAACTGCATATTTAACAGTTGACAGATGTTTTGTTTACAGTTAATTACTGAAAAACAGCTCTAATATAAACCTGTTTACGATAAACCATTTAAAAATCAATATATATTCTGTAAATCTAATTACAGTCTATCGCAGTGATGAACACGGTACAGTTGTGTGATGTATTACGCTCATTTATTGCAAGTCGACACAGCTTGAGGCAAATTACGAAGGAAACAACCGATAAAGCAAACTGTAAACAAAAGTACAGACCGGACTGGACCAGAATTTGGCTTCCAAACTATTTGTGAAGTCCAGATTTCCAGCGAGCAAAGACACAATCTGAGCTTTGAATGTGAAACAGTCTGTTAGTGTCAAACTCTACATCATTCTACACAGTGAAGCACAAATATCGAGCTGCGAGAACAAGAAAAGAAAACATGTTTTTGACCGGAGGGAGACTTTTAAAGATACAGCTCTGTTGATTTTGTCCTGTCGATATTCATCCTTCATCCGTCAGCCTCCGTGTTTGTTGACGTCTGTGTTCTCAAGAGATGTGAAAGTGCAGAAAAGTGTCTGAGTGGAGTTTTAGCAGTGAAATAACACCTGAAAAACCCAAACAGACGTCAGGTGTGATAGGCTTGTGTTGTGTTTTCTATACAATGCCGGTCTCGTGATCCCGCTCTGCTCCGCATGAGAGATCCAGTGTGCAAAATGAAGAAGAGGCTGCTGGGAAACGAAAGGAAAATGGCTGTAAAGTGATAAACTGCAGCCATGTGTGACTGCAGTCATTACTTTAGTGTCTCACTGTCCAGATATTTTGAGATTTCCAGGCAGGAGTAACATGTCGAGCGTAATAATCTCTCATAAAGGACTGAATGGAGAGATTTCAGACAGACATCTTCCAGTTTACCACCTGCTGCACTTCCTGTTTCCACGAGGAAAAACTCCTGATTCTATTTTCTTTACATTCATGTTTGAAGATCGTGAATCGACACCGTCTGCCCACAGGATGGCAGCACCGTCCACAAACAGACCTGCAGGTATTTGAGATACAGGTATCAAGTTTCCTGGAGGGAAATTAATGAAAGTGGGTCAACATGTGTGACTAATAAATGTTTTTAATTTCAGTGTGAGCGTTTCGGCATTGATGAGCAGAAAGAGGGGACGGTAGCTGATGATTCAGAGGGCCGGATCACATCGAGTGCTACTGAAGTGGAGATGAGAGAAAAACAAACATCTGAGTGGCTGATATCATGAAACTTCCCATTATTCTGTATTTAATGTTCAAATGTGCAAAATCAGACATCAAACTACACATTTAAAAGTGCAATAAGCATGTAAATGTGTTTTCTCTGCACTGATCGGAAATTAAACATGTTATAGCCTGAAACATGCATGAAATATCTTTTAATCTTTAGCAGAGTAAACATTTATGGCACAACTTCACCTTTAAGTCACATGATTAAAGAGAAAACACAACAATCAGACACTTTGAAATTAACTTACAAAGAGAGCGAGTGTCGTAAAATGCTTGTACTGCCCAATAAACTTAATGGGGCGCCTGAAATCTGTGTAAACTATAAGACTTGGATGGTGGAAGTACTTTTAATTACAGATAACAGGAATATTGTTGCGCTTTCTTCACTGTGCCGGTGCGTTCACCAGGTCTGCGGTCAGCGAGGAGGTGAAACTCCCTCACAACATCCCTTAAACCTTCCTTAAATTAGATGTAAAATGAATATGTCTCCATAACGATGTTGATATTTCATTAACCTCCCTATGAAGCGCTTAAAGGTGAGGATCAGATGCAGAGCGGCAGCCGTTCGGCCGGTCGCTTTATGTGGTGAAACAGCTTTTAATGCGTCTGAGTTCCTTCTGTGTGAGCAGTAATAAAAACAGCCATTTAAAAAGATTCGGGATTAATGAGGACAATAACAACAGTCATTAAGTCGGATAGCTTCTGTGTTTGAGAATGGACTGTTAGGAGTTGGCAGGCATCATCATCATTACCAAGTAATAAAACGCTCATTCTGTGAAACGCTGATAATCCAGGACATCTTTAAAGAGGCCCTGTGTGGCTCCACAGGTGACTCCATGGCCCCACCTAGTGTTCGATCTGTGCTAACGACGTTTTATTTGGTGGTCAGATGACATTAACTGTGACAGATATTCAGAAACTATCCACTAATGGGCCTGTTCAGTTGTTAGCAGCCTGGTTGGAGCTGCGTTTGCTCGTGTTTCAGCGCTAACTGGATGCATTTATTAGTTTAATTGTGAGAAAGCATTTGCACGGACAGCTTATGTGGCATTAATGTGATAGTAATGTATGCAAGAGAGTAGCCAGTGTAGACGGATGAACCATGAGAGGCTTTTATTATAAATCAAGATGAGAAAAACAAGACTGCACATACTAAAAGGTGCGCTGTGTAGTTTTTGGGGGGAAGACAATTTATTCTGACAGATATTTCTATGTGTAAACAAACTAAATAATCAACGTATCTTATTTTTCATGACTGGTTTACTTGTTACTGTTTATATGTGGCGGACCCTGCCACCTTTCTAGCTTAAAACAGTGTCCTGGGGACCTTATTTCCCCCTGTGTTTATTCACTTATATCTGAGTTTGTGTCATTATCTCATTAATGTTTTAAATATCAAAATTCTGAGTTGGAATCTTCTTCTCCAAAAATACATTATGCCCTTTTTTAAATAAATAAATAAATAAATAGAAAAGGAGACATATAGAAATACAAAAAGGCAAAGAGACAAACAAAATATTCAGGGCACTCCACCACAAACCAGCTGTGGAAATAATTGACAAAGTGAATAAAAAAAAACAGACAGAACATTATCAGTTATTACAGCCATGAAAACAAAATGTTATTAATGATAAAACCATGATATATTAAATGTTCAGGTGTAAATGCATTCAATGAATTATATTAATTAACAATAAAGAAACTATAAAAGTAATTGTGTGTCTTTAATTCATGTGTAAATACAGTATGTTTGTAAAATATAATCACTAATGCTGCTGAACGACTTTTACTTTTACACTACTTTTATTTTGAAGGCTCTATTGACATACCGGAAGTAAACAATGTTGACATGCAGATTCCTCCACACATCCTGTTCGACGAGGCTTCTTCTTGGACTTTAACCTCCGTGTACTTAGTTATTTTACCTTTTAGCTGAAGGCACATCGGCTCCAGCTATGAGCGCCATTATTCCTCGGATAGAGCAGCTGTCTGCGAGAGTAATCCGGGTTCTGGGCTGTAACCCGGGACCGATGACCCTGCAGGGAACCAACACCTACCTGGTCGGAACCGGGGAAAGGTGACAGATGTCAAGCTAACGCTGGCGGTTATTTTGTTGGGAAATTGACGTTTATATTCCAGAATACTCGTAATATCAAACGAACACTGGTCCAGACGCGTTACAGTTAGTTTTTACGTGTAGGCTCCCCTCAGTGTGCCCCCTGTTAGCGCATGGAAAAGAACGTCACGCCGAACTCCATTCATTTTTTACTAAATTATGTGCTCCTTGGCTTGTAGACTAAAATAAATCAAGTCCAGACCAAGACTGATGATATACACTAATTCGTAAGGATCCACTGATTATTTCGGCGTATAGTCAATAAAGTAAATATTCGAAATTTGGAGTATTTTTTAAAACCATTAGATTAAGTTTAAAAAATGTTCTTATGTCGGCAGTTTATGCTTGGAAATATTTCAGAACCCAAAGCAACAACAAAAAACACTATGTTTGTTTTGTGTATGTGCAGAGTCAAAAATAAACCAAAGTAAATAGTCAGTAAATTAGCAGAATTGTTGTTCATAAATACAAACTGCTGCATTTAAAGCCTTTAACATGTACACTGTTTGTAATGTGTGATCATATTCCAGGCGAGTGCTGATAGACACTGGTGAACCTGCCGTGCCAGAATACGTCAGCAATCTGAAAAAGGTACTGAAGCAGTTCAACACCGGCATCCAGGAGATCATCGTCACACACTGGCATCATGACCACACGGGTGGAGTGGAGGACATCTGCAGGGACATCACTGGTGAGGACAGCATGTGTGTGAGACGGGTTTAATGATGCTGCAACATCATTTCAATTGGAAATAATTGAAAAAATACAGTCATGGAAACTTTGAAGAGTCACTGCTAATCAAAATGTGTTACTCGTTGTCACTTTAGTACCTGGAAGTTGCAAAAAATGTGTCCAGGTCAGAAAAAAGAGAGATTTAATTGAAGGTATTGAATCATTGTTTGTTTAGCCGTCCAATATCCTTCTGCTTTCCCTCCTGCAGGTTCTGAGATCCAAGTCAGCAAACTTCCTCGTGCCAGCCAAGTCAAAGAAACAGCCGGAAACAAAAGCTTCACTTACCTCAAAGATGGAGACGTTGTGCAGACGGAAGGCGCCACACTCAAGTCAGTTTAGTTTTTTACAGGAAGGACACACTGTAAATAATATGCACTGTTATGGCTGATCTTCTAACAGAGCCATGTTTAATATTCATTTTTCCCAGAGTGCTGTTCACCCCGGGCCACACTGACGACCACATGGCGTTGCTGCTGGAGGAGGAGCGGGCGCTCTTCTCTGGAGATTGCATCCTGGGCGAGGGCACGGCCGTGTTTGAGGATCTGTACGACTACATGAAGTCTCTGAAGATCCTGCTGGACTCTCAGGCGGACCTCATCTACCCTGGTGAGTGAGCACACGTTCATATGTTTTGTACACTATTCTGTGTCTTTGAAATACTTTCTGATACATTCAGATGTTTGGTCTAAAGCTGTGCTGCTGCTCCCTGTGCAGGTCACGGCCCTGTGGTTCAGGATGCTGGCTCGAAGATCAGACACTACATCAGCCACCGGGACCAGAGAGAGCAGCAGATCCTGGCCGCCATTCAGGACGGAGCAGGGAAACCGTTCTCCTCGATGGAGCTCGTCAAGATCGTCTACAAGGTCGGGAACATAAACCGCCTGCTGCCTTTTAAAGCTTTATCCAGCCTGTCGTCAAGGGCTTACCGCTGTGTCGTACACCTTAACTTAATTAGCTGCTTCTCCTCCAGGACACACCTGAACACCTGCACCCAGCAGCTAATGTGAACCTGGGCCATCACCTGAAGAAGCTAGAGAAAGAAGGCAAGATCGTCATGGGTATGTCATCTCTTACTACAACCGCTAAGGATCTATTCAACCAAACTAGATGTTATTTATGGTATTAAGGTTAAATAAAGGTCCATTAAAATCGTTTAGATATGCTGTTGGTGATTCATGGTGACTGTACAAATGTTACTTTTGCTCTTTCGTCAGTGAATGAATCTTCACAGAACATGAAATGGAAGAGCAACCTGTGATGTCCACAGAGACGGAGAAGAAACGCACTTTTGATTGGCCGGGATGATTAAAATCCATCCGGTCGACAGTTGATTAAAATCAAAAATCTTTGCCTTTCTGGTGGAATGCCTCAGAAAAGCTGATTGACCGATCTGTAAATGGAGAATCAGGGATGGTGGCCGCACTTGTTGCCTTGAATGTTTCCCGCCTCAGAGAGCGAGAACAAGAATTGAACCCACCAGGACTGAGCTGCAGCTTGTTGTTGTCAAAGTCGAACAAGAACAAAATCTGCCTGAAGGTCAGCTGAATTTTTCCACGTGGCAGAAAAAAATCAGCCCCATCCTACAATGTGATCAAAGTGCCACAGTTCCACGACTCGTCTGAGCTGTTTTCTTCTTTCTTCTTTCCTCTCGAAGGTTTTCTCTCTCTTAGTTTAGCCTCTCAGGTGGCACTTCTGCTTACTTCAAACAAATCCTGCTGCCTTTGCTGAAATGTACAGCAAACTCCAGCCACGTTCCCGAACCAAACCAATGAAACAGAATCCTAGAAAGCAAATCTTTTAGTGAAACAACTGCTCTGTCAGTGGAGTTCTGTATACAATCCCAGTTGGATCTCTTTTACTCTTCCTGTTTTCTTTTTCTTTTCACATCGGTAGCTATAGCAGGACTTTGTTAACAGTTTAACTCGGTATAAAATGGATTATAATATATAAGATATATAATATATAGAAGAGGTGGTGGTTACTCACATGTAGTCTGCCATATGTGATGTACTATAGAGGACGATGTACATTTATATAATGATTTTATATAATTATGAGTTTGCTAATGCGTAAAGAAAGTCCAGTAGCAGGATGAACACATTGTTCTCAGACTGTTGACTGTCACAGATGAAAGATATCATGATGAGATTATCATTTCTATTCAGACCACTAACTGGAGCTTCTTCTCATCTGCTGTTATCTTATTAAAACTTTTCTTCAATCTAGTCTCTTTGTCTCTTCAGTTCTAGTAATTGAACACTTGTTTGTCAGTGGCAGTGCACGTTGTCAGTCAGACACTAGGTGGCAGTGACGGCTAAATAATTTGTTTGGGAGCTAAACTGTAAATTATAATTCACACTTCTATTGAAACGCATGCAGATTACAAGAGAAATATTTGTTTTAAAAGAATAAATGTGAAGAATGTGGATGCGTGTTCGCTTAACACAATATTTTCTGTCCATGAATGAGAAATCTTGTATGTTTGTGAGGGATCGCTCGTGTTAATGTTCATATATCATATAAATATTAACAGAAAATCTCAAATCTAAGCTGAATATACGAGAATTACGATGAACTAATATTCCTGTGACTAACAATCAGATCTTGTGTGTGAACCTTTGACCTGGTTGACCTTCATCTGTTTTCATTGTGACTAACAGCTCTGATGAAATTTGACTGTTTGGGGAATTTTTGTTTTTCTCAGATGCAGGAAAACTTTCTTCTGTTTTTCTACATAAACTACATATTTTGGAAGTGACAGGTGACTTTACTGAAAGTGACGCCACCACTCTTAATAAAGAACCACACTACGGGCCTACATGTTTCAGGCAAACTTAGCCAAAGTGCCACAGAAACGCTGTGAGGTGACTGTCAGACTACAGAGGAAGGTTTCAGTCGTGGATTACAACATACACCGCTATCAGAATATGTGAATGTTACAGTCATATGAGAATATAACGAGCAGAATATGAGATGGCGTGATAGTAATGGTTCTTATTCACCTGGGAAATAATATTGTGTTTGATTTTTAGGGTACTTTCTTAAAACATGGCCAGAAACTACAAATACAATCGTAATTTTAAGCAATTTTTGGTGGTAATTTACAATATTACTGCAGATCAACAGCAATTAACTGCTCTTATAAAATGAATTGTAGGTATATTAGTTCTATATCGAGAGAAATAGCATTAGGAATATGATTTCCACTAGAAAAAGGGTATTTTCATGGATGATATCAGGACCAGATACACATTTGTAAATTTCAAAGGGTTATTACAGCACATAATATCTTAGGAGGTGAAAAGACTAAAAAGTTCCTTCAAATGCGTCACTGACGAGGTCTCACATTAGCACTGAGATGAAAACATTCAAAAGAAGCATATGGTCAGTGTTTAATTAGTGAGAACAACAGTCATTACGCGGTTATTATATTAGTAGATAAGAGAGGAGACTGTATTGATCCCACGCTGGGGGAATTCCCTTGTTACAGCAACATAAGAGTCATAAGCAGAGGGGGTGTAAAATGATTGAATGATTCATAAAAATGAAACAAGACAAAGCAAATCAAAAACACATAATAATAGAGAAAAACACAGAGTAGACATATATGTGTATTCATCTTTCTCATAACTTACAGAAATGAACAAGAGGCACCGATCACTGCAATACGTACATACGTATACATGTAATTGCACAGGATAGTTACAAAGTGTAAATATGAAGGATATACTTTATATATATATGGTAGATTATGCAAATATTAGTGTTGTGTTTTTTGTAAGGCTACTATTTAAGAGCTTGAAACTTTTTAGCTTAATAAAAATAATACATTATTAATGTTTAACTTCATCTTAAAGGGGCGATATGTAAGATTTTTAGTTGAAAGCATTAAAAAATGATCTACATAATGTGAATAAATGGCAGTTTTGACATTATTATGCATTGTGTTGCAGGATATACTGGAGTTAGCATGCTAACCAGTATGCGCTGGGTCCAAAGGTCTCCACTATTACCCCCTTTTCCTTTGGTCATAAATACCATTTAAACTAAAATTATTAATTAATTAAGATCGGGCTTTTGGCAATGTGTTAACTCAGGGTTTACATCCGAGTCAACGGACTCTGCAGTAGACCGAGTGAACACGACAAATTCCAAAAATTGCAAAGTGATGGCGCGTTATCAACATCCGGGGGTGACGGGTAAATAAAGAAGGAATTTGGGATGCGGTCTATTAAGGATGTTTATTAGTGGACTCAGCGTTGGAGGTTCCAATTAAAGCTGCTCAGTTGTGGTTTGAAGCCAAAAAACCCCAAATTCCCAGCTGGGAAAATACCTAAATCGCTGACCGAGCTGGCTTACTTAAATGAGGATAATAAAATACTTTAATCGTAGACTTTCCAAATGCTATTGGACCAAATAGCTCAAATTATGAAAGTGAAACGAGTCATTTTGCGAGGCACGTACCACGTGACGTCATTAAGTTTCAGATAAAAATCAGAGACTTGCCTGTGAGAGGTGGGAATGAGGTCATCAGGTGTACCTGCATTTAAATAACCCATGTAGACCCAGTAATGTTGGTGGAAACTGAGCTAACTAGCCATGGGCAGCTACAGTTAGCAGCAGTTAGCGGCTACTTGTTTTGGTTATGACTTTGACAGGTGGCCAATTCTTACATATTGCACCTTTAAAAAGCTGTCAGCTGTGTGTGTGTGTGTGTGTGTGTGTGTGTGTGTGGATGGTGGAGAGACACTCAGCTCTGCAGTGTGCTAATGAGATGAGTGGAGGTGGTGGAGGAGGAGGAGGAGGAGGAGGAGGAGGAGGGGGGTCGACTGGTAAAGATAAACAGCCGAGGAGCCTCTGAGCCAGAGGAACATGGCGGCCCCGGCTCTGGACGCCACTGCCGCTCCGTCCCGCTGCTGACCGACACCTCACCGACAGAGCGACGTCCCGCACGACACGCAGCTTCTTCTTCTTCTTCTTCTTCTTTTTCTTCTTGTCAACTCTCAGGTAAGTTTCCTCTCTGTCATGTCCCCCCTCCTTCCTCTCCGTTAGACTCCTTCAATCCCACCTCCCCCTCTAAAAATTAAACGCTTATTCTCCTGTAGTCCGCTGCGAAGTGACAGTTTGTACCGAGGTGATCGCACTTTTACGCGGCGGTTATTTCCTCTTAAATAGCCTCGCGACATGACCGTTATGACACTTGTGTGTGGCGTTCAGGAACATATATTGCAAGGGTTAAAGGAGTTGAGTCCGGGAAATTACGCTAGAGTCGACCGGTATTTATCGTGCAGGTTGTTTCCACGGTGTTTTTTTTTTTTTTTTTCTCTCTTAGCGTTTGTACACACGGGAGACTGACAGCTATCAGCACCGAACCGGGCTGTTAGCCTATAAAATAAAACAGAAGAAAGTAAAGGAAATCTCGCTAGCTAAACGGATAAAAATGCTACTTTATGTCGGGTTATCTGTTTAAAAGTCTGTGGTGGGAAGCACGCAAAAAATAAATAAAAAGAAGTAGAGACTGGTGTGCTGGTGTTTGTTTAACGTGTTCAAACATCGTGTGATAAGTGCTCGTCCTAAAACAGGACTTTGCTGTTTAACTTTGACAGTTAGACGTTAAAAGCCACCTTCCTGACAGAGAGAAGCGACAAAACTGCGGGGCTTACGAGAGCCGTGAACCCCCCCGAATACGTTAGCTTAACTTCGGGTCGTTTTTTCGCTTTCTGCTGTCGTCAAAGTCGGATGTCAAGACCCCAAAATGAAAGCCTCTGTTGATTTTATACGTGTTTATGTGATTAGGGTGAACACGGAGTCGTTTCACGGTGAAATATTTGACTTATTCGCGGTTGATATTGCTCGGACTTCCTCAATCAACTCAACCGTCAAGAGGGGTTAGCATAGCCGGGCGTTTCCGGTTTTGTTGGTCTCAAAATAAAACAAATACTTTTTTTTTCTCTTTATTTAGCTTTTTTCCCCCTCCGATTTACGTGTATTTCTCATTAAATTTAAATTTATTATCCGGGCATAAATGTGTAATTTCCAGCTTACTAGCACCTAGCTTGTTGTTGTTGTGTCAACGCTGCTAAAGAGGAACCTTCAAAATAAATGTGTCAGTGCTGTAACGTAAACAGCTAAATTCGTTTCACTTTCTTCAAGACGTTTCACTTCTCTTCCAAGAGACTTTCTTCTTCTTCTTCTTCTTCTTCTTCTTCTTCTTCTTCTTCTTCTTGTAGGACTGAAGCAGCCTCTTAGATGAGAGTACAGTTGTCTATGGCAGAACATGTAGAACTTCAAAATAAATGCAAATCACAGGATTGTTTATTGAGTTGCAGCCAAATTATTAGCAGCTGTAGACAAGAAACCAGCAGTCATGATGACAATATTTCACTTAAGTAGTTTTGGTATATTTTGCGTTTATTTTATATTTATGCTTATATTTTGAAGAGTGAATAAACCAGCTTCCGTCCCTCTTCCTGTTAATGCGTGTGAACTTGACTATGCCCTGGCCAGTGATGAGAAGTGATGCATAATACATGCAATTTTTTCAGGTCAGAAGTTGTAAATAGTGTCAAACAACCAATGACAAAAAATGGATCCCGGAAAAAGTGGAAAGAATTTAGTGTGAAATATCTCCCACTTCCTGTTGACCACTTGGTGCTGGTTCTGTGCAGGTCTCTTTTTGGACTTGAAAGCAGCATGGCATGGGAGGAGCTGCAGGACTGTGACTTAACGTGCTGTTCAGGTTTAAAAGAATAGGGTAGGAGTACAATGCATCTCAAACCGTATTGTCTGACAGTCGGGGAGTCCTTTGCCAGCGCAGGTTCAGGAATTTGTCTTTATTTGCAGTGGTGCTGGTTTGTCTGTGTTTGCTGTTGTGCTGGTATGTTTCTGTAGCGAAGCTGTAAGTTTGCCTACGTGACTGGTGCCATCGGACTCCTCTGGTGTTGTTATCTTTGAGGGCTGGACTCATGATTTTTTTTGGCCCTTTTAAAGCTTATTTGCTCTTTCCCGCACCCCAAAGTGAACTTTGTAAAGGATTGCAACATGTGTGCCGGGGTTGTCTGGTCCATCTCTGGGAGCTGATTTCTGTAGTCTGTGTTGCTTTTTTTTGTTGTTTTCCCAGTTCAGCAACATGAAACAAACATTGTGCATGCTTGTTTTTTTCTATTAGAGTATCGGCTTAGATTTGTTTCCTCTTAATGTACCAGGGTTGTGTTACATGCCGGTGTGCTTCAATGCCAAAAGTACCTTATAGAGCTGCAGCAAGAGTGCAGGAATGTATTTAAGACCAAGATCTTAACATGAGATTGGAAGCCTGCCCAGTGAGGGATTCTTAGTGGCTTGAATTCACTGAACCACGTGAGGGCTCAAATAATGCCCTGACCAATGACAACAGCAGCAGACAGAGGAGGAGGAGGAGGAGGAGGAGGAGGAGGAAGGGCAGAGGCTTGACTGTGCACTTCTCAACAGCAGGTTTTCCACCAGGTCTTATCCTCAGCGAGCAAATCCATGCTAAAGAAACACATGTGCACGTCTTTTTAAACCATCAAATTCCTGCTCTGATGTGCTGTTTTCTGTTCCTGTTTAAACAACCAATGCCTTCATGAGGGAATTGAATCGTAGTCATAGTAATGACGGGAATCAGATAGACAGACAGGAAGGTAGTGGCACGATGGCTGTGAGTTACACGGACAGTGTTTTTTCAATCGTAACTGTTAACATAGACGCTACATAAAGTGATCAGATAAGATGTGTGTTTACACGGGTCTGTATTGATACGTGCAAAGTGGTTCTGCCTGATGTGAAGCGTTTAATAGGCTGCGAATATAAAAGAAGATGAAGAGTACGAAGATCTTTTGATTGAAAATTAATTGCCATTGGTGTGTGTGTGTGTGTGTGTGTGTGCGTCTCTACTGTGTTTGTTTACGTCTGGCTTTTCTCACTGCCACCAGTTTATCACGCACACACTCAAACACACACACACACACACACACACACACACTCTCTGCCACCTGGCTTTCTGTCACGTAGCAGAGACAGTCGTCTTCCAGGTCTGATCCTCCTGGGACCAAGTGCTCTAATTAACCAGCACCACACACACAACACACACATGCACAGCCATGTCATGACTCCTCCGGCAGCCTCCTGTAGCGCCTGCAGTCTATAATTACTGTGATATTCACTCAGCAAAGTTTAATTTGAGGATGTGCTTGCAATATATATATGAAGTGCAGCACAGCTATTCTATGTGCCGCACATTAATTTGGATAATTTGAATGATTTCATACTCTTTACACTCAACAGTTTTTGGAAACATCTGCCAAATATTCTAGTGGTTTTGTGAAGTTTGTTGTGATTTGCCTCGAGGCTTCGCTTCCTCTCACATAAAGCCATTTGTTGATCTCCAGTCGTAACGTAAAGCACACAAGAGGCACCGAACAAAGCACAGAGGTTTTATCTCATCTTACCGGAGTGTGTTGGTTCTTCAAAGCCCGTCAGACGAGGAGAGGAGCGCTCTCACTTCAAAAGCAGCAGTCGCGCTGTAGTAGACAAGGTGATGCAGCTGAGATGTAGCTACACCTTGAAAGGTGTGCGCACTCACTTTAGATACATCAGAAACACACAAAAAAGGTGAAGAGAAAGTGAGAGTTTCATATAACAGAATATGATGCAGAGTCATGCCACATACAGGCTGACGGCAACATGTACAGCATGTGTAGGTGTCGCTAAAAAGCTGTTTCACCAAGTTTTTAGATCTGGAAAGGCTGAACAGAGAAGAGCTGGAGGACCTCTGAGGTCTTGTAGGTTGATCCTGGTCAGTTCTTGAATAATAGATCGCACCTACAGTGACAGGATATATATGCGCACACACATGTACCAGCTGGTGTGTGACACATTATATCACTTTTCATAAGTAATGTGTTTTAGTCAATGAACGTGCTGTATAGAAATCTGAAGACTTGGAATTAAGTAGCACCAGATAGAGTTGATTTGAGCTGACGTCACCTTGTGCTCTGGGAAATAGTTTTTCCAAATCTTTTGACATTTTATAGACTCGATACAACGATTCATCTTGAAAATAATCGTCAGTGGTGATAACCGTTAGCTGCAGCCGTAGTTTCCAGTCTGCACGGCAGCGTGTAGCTGTCGCCTTGGACAAACAACATTGATCCTATTAGAAAAACACCTGTCCACAGCACTCTGTCAAATTGGCCTCAGAGCCTGCCGCTGTTCCTCGGCGCCTCAGTATCATGGACTGGTCATAGATCAGATACGATCAACTCAAAGCGATGCTGCAGAGTACACCAGTAGTGTAGTATTATAGAAAATGGGCTGCACTGCTAGAATCAGTGGCTCATCAAATGATTTACAATTCCAGCTTCCTCTCACAGAAACTTGACTTCACTCTGTTGCTTTGAATATTTGACTCCCTGCGATGTTGTGTTGCAGTTTTCCCTGCAGAGGGTTTGAACGTGACATGACTAATTCTCTGGAAAAGCAGCATTATATTAAGCTTCTTTTGCATGTCTTCTCATGACTTTAACCTGACATGACATACGGTCAGCTTTGCAGCAGTCAGCAGGTCCTTCCTATGTACGAGCTGTAATGAAAGCTGCGCAGGGTGGAAGCAGCAGACCTAGGAGCCAAGTCTGGCAGGTTGCATAACAAGTGCTAATTTGGTTAGCTGGACTTGACGGTGGCTGTAATTCTCCAGCACTGTGACAGCAGAGCTGAGTGAGAGAGAGAGGGAGTCCACAGGCCTTTAGCCAGATAATACAAGCTAATAGCATAACAAGCTTTTGCAAACAAACGGAGGCCGTGGCCAGAGCTAATTGCGGTTTTCGTCACTGCATTTTGGCTGCAGGACGTTGTTTCTAAGAAGACAGCGAGGGAAGTCAGAGAGGCATTGTTGTGGTTGTTGCAGCCAAAAATCATGGTAATCCCTAATTTTGATATTCCAAAAGTTTTCAGTACCATTTTCAGACAGTAGTCAGAATCACTGAAAACTCAGTATGCAAACTTTATCATCAGTTAACATTACGTTTACATTTTTTTGCATCAGGATATCCTCAGAAGAATTTAAACCTCAGTCTGCAGACAACTTCTCCTTTTTCAGAGATCCAGTCAGAGCAGCTTTGAGACCGAAACAAGCGTGTTTGCTGTGTTTTGATTTCGGCATCACACATCTGGAGGCTGCATGCTGTGAGGTGTCGGAGGATAAAGTATGATTGTTAACATAAAAGCCAGGCTAATCGTTGATTCACTCTTATTGTCATTTTTGAGGAGTCTCAAGGGTGTTAAGTCAGGGAGGCTCACAGATGAGTTAACACACACACACACACCTTCCAAATCTCTTTTTTCTGCCTGGAATTTGAGCGAATCTTCCAGCAGAGCGTAGAGAAATTAATTCTTGTCATCGTCTCGTCCGTTTACATCGATCAATCCAGTTTTTTCACGTTCGTTTCATAGATGTAGTGGTTTGTTTACACCCGAGTGAAACTGATTTCTGTTTCCTCATTTCTTCTACAATTTCTTCTTAGTTTTCTTCAGTGGTTTCTAAATGTGTCACTGCTTCCTATTGCAAATGCTCCTTCGTTGTACGACTGATTGGTAAACACACAAAGAGGCACACAGACACAGAAATCACACTCAGCGTGATGGCCTGTCTGGCACGAGAGACTCACTTAGTTTAACTAATCGAACACTGTCATGAAAAATGAAATGACGGCTGTGCTGTTTTTCAGACGGAGCATGTATGCTGTCCGGATTACGACACAGTGGTCAGTGTCTGCTCTGTGGTCGTACAGTAAACCAGCTCTGCGCTTCAGTCTGGCTGCGGATCTCTTGTGTTACCATCGAGCTGCTTGGTAACACAAATTAATCACAGTCAGGAAGTAGGCCGTCTCTCTGTGTGTCTCTCATTGACTTTCTGTGGCTCTCTTACTCTTCTCTCTCTTTGTGTCTTACAAAGACTCTGTATTTGTGTGTGTGTGTGTGTGTCTGTATGGAGTGTGACTATACAAGTTCTACCACAGTTCCTCCTATGCACATAATTTACAGTGAAACTCTCCGTCACCAGCAGCACATTTTAAGGTTTCAAGCATGAATCATTACTAAGACTGTCTGTGTGAACTTGTGTGTGTTTTTGCTCCCGTTTTGTAACGACAAAGCTGGTGAAAGTCCACTATATATATATATATATATATATATATATATATATATATATATATACTATAGAACGCCTTAAAGGAAATGTTATCAGATTTGGAACAAACATTCACTCGGACTCAAAGATGAACTGATTAGATTTTGATGGTGGAAGGTAAAAGGTCACTGTGACCTCACAAAACACGTGTGGTCGTTACTCAATGTGACAAAATTATTAACACAGATGTCTTAAAGGATAAAATGAGGAAGACATTTCATATCAGAGAGGTCAGAGGTGAACTTCACTGTGACATTAATGTTCTGCAAAATATGTTCTGTTAGTTATTCTCATGAACAGCAACCTTACAAGTGTGTGGAGGGATACAACCGTGATGCAGTCACTCAGTACGTTTACATGCACAGCTTAGTCAGATTACAGCCATAGTTCCACTATGCTGCTCAATCAGGCAACTGCAATTGTCCAAGTATACGTGAATTATACACAAATTACTTGGCTGAAGCATGTCATACCCGGTACGATAGTTGGCGCTGTACCCATTTCAACTAGTGGTAATAGAGCCACCAGCTGACCTCTTTACGTCACCAGCAACAGCAAACTAAAAGAGTAGGATGGCGTACGAAGAGCGAAGCTACATCGTTGTACATGATAATTACACAAAGTAGATGCACAATGGCGCTCTTGCTTGCGGTTATTTTGGAGAAAAGACGCCGCCGTCTTTCTACTTCTGGCTCACGCCCCCTGGGAAGAAATCTTGAGCCTGCGAGACGTGAACGCAAAATCCGAATCCAATCTGATGGAACATATACATGCAGGAGTAATGCTACTATCAATCAAATAATGTAGGTGTTTTAATCTGACTATGAGAGATTGGATCCGGTCCGATTTTAGTCAGACTAGTGATCATAGTTGGACTAACCCAGTAATTTCTTGAGCGTTATGTAAACGCACTGGTTGTAGTAGAAAAGATAAATTGATGTCATGATGGCGGCATCAAGAGTGCAACTGGGAAAGTTGTTGGTTCTTGATCTTGGAACGCAAAGAACTTCTCTCTATGTACGTGATAAGATAATATCAATGTGGCAGCTTTAGTCAGTAATCGTAAGCTTCAAACTTCAACTTTTGTTAAACACAGGATTTAAACTCAAGTCTACCGGATGGAAGTCTTGATTCGAGACCCAACCGTTCCCTCATGCAGTCGTGTCTCCTCCTTTATTTTGCTACACACCTCCAGAAGTGTTTCTAGAGCAGCTTGCCACGCACATCAACAACCCACATTAGCTTTCTAGCTAACAAACAATACACAACAAACATATAGTCCTGCTCCTCTTCTGGCTGACAGTGCAGGAAACTACACTGCTAGATAGCTAATTTAGCTAAGCAGCTGTGTAGCACTTCGTATTGTTAAAAAAGTTCCTCCATATTGGCTAGTTTAGATGCTGCTGTGGTCCTTAGCTGTCAGTACCGACGCTAACAAGACAAGTTTGTTTACTTCTTCTCTCTATGGACCTTTAATGGCTCATCCTGCTGTCAATCAAACACGGACTCTGACATGATGACGCAAAGGGTGAAATAGAAAAGTAGCTCCTCTGAAACAGAGATCTACAAAACCCCAATTAACTAAAAAAAAAAATCTCGTTGACATTGTTTGTGACTGCGACAGCGGATGGCTAATTGTTTTTCGGTTTGACTTGATCAGGCAACAAACTCCCCTGAGGGACAGTAATTAAGTTATTTGCATTTCCCTCCCCCACTTTTAGCTTTAACTGTCAAACACAAGACGCCTGTTCTGAGCTGTCCGCGTTGAAGGGTTCTTTGATTGAGCACAACCCCAATGAAGAACGTCTCTTTCTTGGGAAATTATTGCAGAAAAAACGTTGGAAGTCTTTGCCCTTCGCCGCAGCTTTCAAATGCACAAAGTGAGCTCTGAATCACGGCCTCTTTCTCTCATTGTGTGTGCAGGGAAAAAAAACAAAAAAACATTTGTAGTTGCATCTGTGCTTGCTTGTGCAATTCACAAAGCAGTTGGGCATAGATCAGCTGTCCATCCCTCCCACACACACACACACACACACACACACACACACACACACACACACACAAACTCTGACACATGTACACATATGCAGCTATCTCTCATTGGTGGCAGGTGCATAGTGAAGTGTTGTGTGGTTTGAGTCCGCTGTGTCCAACTGCCTGAGAGGGCGGCTGTCTCACCCCTACACACACACACACACACACACACACACACACACACACACACACACACACACACTGAGTAACAACACGCACAGCAGGGGGAAGAGCCAGCAGATGTTTCGGATTTGGCAGCTGAACAAAAAAAAGAAAAACCTCACTTCTTCTTTTACTACTTTTCATTCGGTGCTCTTGATTACAGTCATGCCTCCCATCACGCTGACGCACACTGTGCTAACGAGCACATTAAAGATGGCACCTTATTAGCTGTTAGGATTCAGCAGGTCACGCTCTTCTGCTGTGGTTCATGGTAAAGACTCACCACTGCACTGCACGAATAAATCAGATGAATACACCAACCAAATACTGTGCAAATGTGTAGCAACTATGCTAACCTCTTGAGGAGAACATCATCAACAGTGAGCGCCTAAAGATGAATGTGGGACACATTTCTAGTTCATTAGACTGAATGAGAAGATCACCCTTGATATGTTAAATGTCACTTAGCAGACTTCAGGAAAAAAGGGAGTTATCTGAAGATCTTGACTTCCAAAAAGTGTAACAAGCGGCACTTTAAGAACATGGCAAACCAGAAATAGCAATAAGCAGGGTCAGAGTCATAGTAACCTTTCTTACAAGACATTTGTGCTACATGAAGAGGGAAGTGGTGGGAGAGAGGATGTGATTCACTGAGGAGAGCATGTGATGCATGATAATTCCTGAAGAGATGGGTTTGCGCTGGATTACATGAAACAAGGTGGGACTACAGAGCGGCTGACTGACACCCAGCGAGCAGGTAGACACTCACTGTCTTTGCTCGAGGGCACAGAAACAAAGAAATGTGATCTGACTTTTTCAGTGGAGACCCAGTTCGTCAGCAACATGAAAATAAAAGTTGAACGTAGATACTTTTCCAGCTCAGGCGTTCAAGACAAGTGGGTTTTGTAAAATAGGATGTTTGCGAATGTGAACCCGAAGCCAGTGGGAACTCGATGAACCTGGACCAGCACCACACTGGCCCGGGTCGACCTCACAGTGTGTAAAAGGCCTCAAAACTCTCTGAATCGTCCTCCCAGGAAGGGTCAGTGTCTCGGAAAAGCAGCAGGTTTTCTTGTTATTGTGGGCAAGAGTGAGACTTCCAGCATTACCACTGGGTGATGTTCGAGGTGAAGATCTGCTGAATGATTTCAACCTGTAGAAAACTCTTCAGCGTTACTTATGAAACTCACACTTGCATACATTCGATCCCGGGTGTGGCCCAGAGTCGTGCTCGATGACGGATCGACTCCTGCGGTGAGGCGCATCACTCAGGAGGGCCTCGATACTGGAAACTGAACATGATTCATCCACTATACATTCAGCATGAAAGGGAAAGTCCACCAATTTTTACTGAGTTGGTTTACTATTCTTGGAAAGTATTGCTCAGCCTGTGACAACAGTTTGTGAGAATGTTCCTGACATAATAACACCAGTAAGGTCACCAGGGTTACATCAGCTGGAGGTCAGAGAGTAAACAGAAAGCCTGACATACAAACTGAGGATGTACAAACATCTTTACATGGACATTGTTGATGAAAGTCATCTGTTTCACTGCACACAGGAAGTCAAGGACGCAGCATTTAAAGAGGCCTGAAAAGTTCTGATATCTCGGCTTCTGCTGCATCGATCCTGTTTGTTCTTTCACAACTGACAAACCAAATGTCATCATTATTCTTGTTTTGTGTGTCTTACAGAAAGGACTGAATGATGTCACAAGGTAACACTTTGTGGAGGTCTACAAAAGATGTTTTGCATATAAGGTGAGTCATCACATTTGATTATGATAATTATATAAACATGCCAGTTTATTATATTATTTATCTTTATGGATCATGATCACAAAGTGGATTAGCAGCTCTTCTGTGAAACCACACAAAAAAATCTCAAATACTTTGTTGTGAAAGTTAAGCTGTTTATTGTGGTGAATAAGTTAATGATCCTCGAGGTCGTGACCCTAAATTAATTTTATGGAAAAGGTCATTTTCAGGTCAGTGATGAATATTTTTTTAAATGTGTAAAACTTTGATATATAATATAAAATATAAAATCCAACATTCAGTTTTACTGCACAGCACCAACAGAGCTCATCAACTTGTGTGAATTTGAATTTTCGAGCGACAGCTCTCTAAATAAATGACATAAATAAGAAGTGGGCCGATGAGCACTGCAGCACCCAGATGTGAGCGGGTCGGATCAAAGGTCCCAGTAATTGCAACGGGCTCAAAAAGCAAACATGGACACCTCGGCATGACAACATGGAAAGTGAAAGAGAAGGAAGGTGTTTCTGTGTGTGTGTGTG
>CAEMYA010000024.1:22329497-22342675 GCA_903131615.1 Diplodus sargus | reverse complement strand
ATGTTGTGTGTTTGTGTGAATATACGGGCTCGCTGTGTGTTTTGTGTGTGTGTGTGTGTGTGTGTGCGACCTGTGAAGCACAGCTGCTCTCACAGCTTTTGTCATTTTAGAAATAGCTCTTCTCTTTCTCCTGCTCTGTCTCTTTCACTTTTCACTTGTGTTTCTGCCTTTTCACTTTGTGTGACGCTTATTTTCAAAAACGGGGGATTGATGTGTTGAAACTGTACGTTTCCTCATGCTGCAACTTCATACTTCTTTAGGTCCAACTTGACATGTAACTTTATTTTATGCTGTTCTTACAGTCTTGTTAGGTTTAGGCTCAGTAAAACACCTGATTAGGGTGAGAGAAAGATCTTCTTTCAGCTTAAAATACCTGGTTTTGTCGCCACAAACAACCTCTACGTCTTGTAGGTTTCATGCTCACATATGTTCACAAACCCAGTCTTGAACGGCGGTCTCTTGCCTCCACCTTCCAGCCTGAAATTCAGCACGTATACAAGAAATGTAAACGTTATTTCACCCTATTTGACATTTTTATTCTGGACACTGGGCCGGGAACTGGTATTAAATATATATATATTTCAAAATATCCAGCTTATTTTTCACAAGTTCGATTATAAGGATCGATATCTGTGTTTAAAATAAAATTAAAAGGAAATGATACTTGAGCGCCGCACTGCCACAGAATGTAATGTGAGAGCAAAATGTAAGAACAACAGGTCATGTAAATCATTCAGTATCTAGAAAGGCTGTGTGTGTGAGAGAGAGGGAGGTTTTTTCAGCACATTGGCTAATAGGAGGGAGGAGTGTGTGTATGTGTGTGTGTTGTGGGAGGAGACAGGGAGGAGTGTGTGTCTATGTGTGTGTGTGTCTACATGATGGGGGAGGGGACAGATAGAGAGAGAGAGAGAGAGAGAGAGAGAGAGAGAGAGGATTTGTGGCATGTAGTTTGTCAGCTGTCATTAGGCACAGATGACACACACACAAACGGAGGTAATCGCACAGAGAAAATAGGGGGAAATACAAAAAGAGTGTGTGTCTGTGTGGTGTGTGACTGTGTGTATGGTGTGGTAACCGGTGTGTCCGCCCGCCCGCCCACCCGGCATGGGATGGTCAGCCGGCTCTGGACTGGTTATGGACTGGTTTAGCCACAGCAGAGGTAAGTGGCTATCAGCACTCTGAGTCTATTCTACAGATTTAAAGGCACAGTGCATTTTTATTTTTTATTGTTTTTAAGCTACATTTACTTTAATGATTGAGGTGTTTAAGGAAGTTTGAGTTGTAGATGAATATTTCTGCCCGCCCCCATAATTTGAAGCAAACCTTTTATTAGTAACCATAATAACTTAGATTGAGTTGTGAGTCCATGTGTTCAAGTACCTGTCAGTCAAATTTGTGAGGTATTTAAAAGAGTGTTTTGAGTGAAAATAGTTGAGCTGTTGTTCTGATAACTTTTGGCTTTTAATTATACATTCTAGTGAACCTGAAACTCTGTGTTA
The DNA here is from genome assembly GCA_903131615.1 of Diplodus sargus. Taxonomy (NCBI): domain Eukaryota; kingdom Metazoa; phylum Chordata; class Actinopteri; order Spariformes; family Sparidae; genus Diplodus; species Diplodus sargus. Next base: position 22,341,176 of record CAEMYA010000024.1, on the reverse strand, counting down.
TCTCCTCTCTGGGTGATTATACTATCAGAATAACTTTTTTTTGATTATATGACACATCTTAAGTTGTTTAATGATAAATAGAATATCACGGTTTAGTAGGAAATAGACAAAATGAGCCGGAGTTTGATGCTCACAGTGTCGTAGTCAGGCTTGGACTTTGAGCTGTCATGTATTATTGTGGGTTTTGACACTGTGTGTGTGTGTGTGTATGTGTTGTGGGGGGAGTGGTTATGAATGACTGGTCTCACTCTGACACACACACACACACACACACACACCGACAGAGTGCACAGTCAGCAGGCCTGTAGCTGCTCTGTCACCTGAGGTGTAACCAGCCCACTGTTTACACAGTTTGCTCCGCTTCAATAACAACTGTTGTGAACAGTCATTCAGAAAGCAGCAGGTTCACTTCGTGCACGGCGGCGAATTCGTCAGCACACCTTCAACATCCTCGCAGCTTTTCCGAAGCGAGTTGGTGAACCAAAGTTTCATGGTGACGGTTCACAAGTTAGAAAAAAATACGAAAAGGTGTGACGGTTTTCTGACACAGGATGATAGGTTTCCAAAACTAATGAGCCTTTTGTCATAAGAGACCGAATGTTTAGTTTCCAAATGAAAAACATGACTCCTGTTCTTAGAAAAGAACACAAAGTGTAACAACAAACCCATGTTGTGGTTCCTCTTCATGATAAGTGGCCGGTGAAGTGGACCTGATGCTCCGTTCTTGGAGGTACTGAGCAACATTGTTTGAGGTATTTTTTCCAGTATGAAACCTTTTATACGCTCACTGCACTAACAGGAGAGTTGTATGAAGCCACTCAGCTGTGACTGTATGTTAATTTTCACACTCGCACTTGCTCCAACAGCAGATAAGTCAATCAGTGGGTGGACTGTGGAGTTTGACCTCCAGGCCAGTAGAACAATGTACAAATCCAGCAGCAGTACGCCCAAGTGTTTTTGCTTTCGCTTTGTGCTGCACATATATTAAAGATGCGCCACTCATCCTGTCAGTTAACTTACCGGGGTTCGTACGGGTGTAAGAAATCCTTGAAAACCCTAAAAACTTCTTAAAAAAGTCCTTAAAACTGCTTAGAGAAATCCACTTGTATAGAGACGTGACACATTTTTGAAACAGTAAACATAATTTTGATGTTTACAGCACAAGAACATCTGGTTTAATCTGACATAATGATTAATGTAATAGTGGAAATTATTATTTTAATATAAATGTATATAGATGTGTAATTTACCATAGTTGTAGCTTGAAAATGCTCCTTCAAAGTGCTTGAATTTGACCATGAAAAAGAAGTCAGACGTCTGATTCATCTCCAATCACTTAAACCGTCATATCAGATGAAGCTGCGTTGTGTCCAATTCGTTAGTGCCTTTAAGGCTTTGATATAATTTATTATCACAAGTGGAATTTAATTTAGCGATGTTGGCCGGGACAGCGTCGCACAGCGCCGTGTTATCGTGGCTTCTGGTCCTCAGAGGGAATTTAAATCCGAACGTTGATTTAGTTTTCCGGATCCATCTGTAAAATGTCACAGAGAATCATCTGCTGTCACATTTTACCAAATCGATCAGGAGTGTATTAACCCGTCCTGTGTCCTGACCTGATTAATAGCTCATCGAACTGTCACACCGCCACTATGAATTCTTGGGAATTTCCTTCCTTCTGAGAAATGAAGCTTGATTTGGCCGAATGTTGTATGTGGCACAGCGCTTCAGCTGCCACGCAGGGCATGATGAGAGAGCAAGTGTCAGTGACAGTAAACAAAGCCTCTCGCTCTCTGTCTGTACAGGCTTCGCTCTGACAGCCGGACCGCCTCATGCACGCATATTGGAAAACTTTGCACGTTCAAGGGTCCAGAGTTCGACCTCTGCACCAAATTTGGACGCAAATGTTTTTCTCAGCTTTCAGTTCGGTCAGATTCACATGGTCCTTTGAGTTTTTAAGTAGTATAACTATAATTAGCTGCTTTGGTTAAATAAGTTAACCGATAATATCACGTTTTTGTATTTTAAAAGGAGGTTGTAGTTGATGTAATGAGCAAAAATGTAATTTTCTGTGCCTGTGATAAGATTTGATGTGTTAAAACTCTGCTCAGATGCAGCAGTTTCAATCCATGAGTGCAACCAAAGCGTGCTGCACTACTTCTTCTTCTTCTTCTTCTTCTTCTCCTTCTTCTTCTTCTTCTTCTTCTTTATCTTCTTCTTCAGCTGCATCCAAATGTCTGGACCTCGCAGCTCTTGCAGACTTGCAGACTTTGCTGGCACCTTCCTGGGAAGGCTGTCCAAACCCACAATTAATTTAATTCGAGGGCTCTAAAGCGGACTTTCTGCAGACTTCCAGAGAGTCCTTTGGGACTTGACTGATTCAATTACCCACAATTTATTGCAATACGGATGTGACTTTGTAGTTTTTCCCATAACTGACTAAAAAAAACTAAATAAAAACGTATTATTAAAATGTTACTTGAGTCATTTAAGCCAATTCTAATATTCATGGTATGTGCGACTGAAGTCTGAGAGTGTTCTGTCCACAAGTCTGCAGGACGGGCTTGTGCATTTAGTCTTCTTCATCTTCTTCTTTTGTGTTGATGCGACATTTGCTAAGACAATGAACGCACTTTCACTTCATATCATTGGCTCCATTTATCAGCAATACTTTCAATATATCGGCACATATTGTGCATTCCAATTTTAAGCGTTTGTTACTCTGCTAGTTTGACTTAGTTTTAATTTTGCTCCAGGGTAACACAATCATTATGTGTGTGTGTGTGTGTGTGTGTGTGTGTGTGTGTGTGTGTGTGTGTGTGTCTGTGATGGATAGAATGACTGTTAGTCTCACATGTGCAAATTGGTGCACATTGGATATTGCATTTGGTGTGTGTTTTTTCAAATGTCGGGTATTGGCATTGTGTATCTCTTTGTGTAAGTGTGTGTGTGTGTGTTCACAATTGAGTTAGCAACTGGGCAAGCATGTTCAATGTTATTGATTCCGCTCTATAATCGATCGGGCTCTCACATTACATGAAGCTGCACATGCAGAGTAATGAGCAGCTGCCGGCTGAGCGGCCTGTAAACACGCTGTCCAGAAACCGTTTATCTGAAGTCACAAGATCTTTTGTCTCTTTTGATTCGGATGTTACTGCACACAGCTTGTCTGAGATCAGCCTTAAATCAAATAACTGAGACTCTATGGCGTTACAATTTAAAAGAAAAGTAAAATTGTAGAAATTATGCAACACTCAGGTAACTCTGAATTACAATGACTCATCACTTTTACTTTTTCTTGTTATTCAAATACCAATTAGTCTATATTTGTTGAGGCAGGAAAGGGGCGTGGTGCAGAAGCTGGTTAGCCAGTATAAAGGGCACCAGTTGAAGTGGGTTAATGTGTACAGCTTGAATTTTTACAGCCGCTCGTTTCACGGCATACAGAAAGGCGTTTGCTTTCCATTTCAGCACACCGGTGTCAGGAGTCCACGGAAACTTTGACGACAATTCAACAACAAAAAAAGCCCCACACCAGGCTGCCAGGTGGCCTGTAGACGTAAATTGGTTGACCACCTGTCAAAATCCCCATTTAAAAACATGAAAGTGGAATTTGAAGTGTCTTCGGCTTTTAGGGAGTTACCAGCAAATTATCACTCAAATACAATATTCTGTGTTTCGGCTATCAATATAGAAACGTTCCTTAAAAGTGAAATATGTCCTGGAAAATACGATGTTCACTGTATTCGTTGAGTTGGTTGTGAATAACGGGTGAAGGAGAAAGATGCTGCTGGATTCAATGATCTGGTCGTCAGACGTTTGGACGTTCATTGGTTGTTGGATGGTCGAGTGACGTAATCCGGGACCTAAATTGTTACCCCATATCCAGTGTATTAATGTCAGCCACATTAATTCCAATTAAGCTCCAAATAAGGGCCTGATATAAGCAGGCAACCAAATAGCTAATCTTTAATGATCTATTTTTGGTTGTAACAGTTTTTTTTTCAGGCTTTGTGCAGCATATCAGTTTAGCCCTTATCTCACTTTCAGAGGACTGAACACACACACACACACACACACACACACACACACACACACACACACACACACACACACAAATCCAATTGCAACACTGGAGTTGGGAAGTAAAATAAGAATAGATGAGGTACGTTCAGGTCACAGCACAGGGAGAAAAGTTTAAAGGCCATAAAATCATCTTTGAATCCGTTAGACACATTTATTCTTCCATTGTTTGGCATCTTTGACGTTCAAGGCTGTTACAGGATTCATTTAGACTCTTGAGTTGAAGTTTGATGAGAGAGGTTTTAAGTTTTCCACCCAAAATTTCGAACTCAGATTATTAAACTAGTCTCAAAGTAAGAAAACAGTCAAAAAGCACAATTGAATCCATATGTTTGTGTAAAAGATATCGTGTTCGTTTAAAGAACCTCCAGTCTGTATACAGAAACTTACTTTTTTTAAATGTGTATACTATTTACGAAGGACTTCCATGTGCCCGTGTGTTTTTATTTGAAACTCACCTGTCTGACTATCAGGATGATTAATGAATTCTGATAAAATTAGGTGGACGCGCTTTGATTAGCTGTAATTACAAACCTAATGGAGATGCAGTCTTGACCGTCTCAGGAGTGAGTAATCAGTTTCAATAATGTGTTCGGCCCGAACAGCAAGTTGGAGAATCGTTCCTTGTTGGCAGAAGTTTGTGGAGGAGTGCCTTGTACTTTGTAGTCTAACTTGTAACTCGTGTTTTTACTGTTAGTTCAGTTAAAAGTTTCATCAGAAGTCCAATATGGTTTGTGTATTTTTGCTGGGTCGGCTCTAAAGAGCCTCAGGGTGTCAACAGAAGCACCTGTACAAGTTTCCCTCCTACTTTTTAAATACATGTTTTGTGACAGTAGTCCTTGTAAAATTAAAAGCTAATAAGTACTGTCTTTTCAAGATCAAGTTACCGTGATGTATAGACGTTACTGTCTCTGATGCAGCCCAGAGATATGAAGCGAGCTGGATCAACAAAATGCTTGTTGTCCCCAGCAACAGGCGGTAAACCACAGACCATAAAGCCACCGGCTCAGCGCAGCATCGCCGCGGCACTAAACAGCAGAGATGCACATGAAGAGATTGGACGTATTGACGTGGACACGCCGACGCAAAAGCGATGCACTCGCACACAAACAAGCACACCCACCGCGCATATGATGCAGGCCCTTCAGTGTGGGAGAAGCCTCTGTGCTTAATCCAGCCTCAGCAGGGTATTAAATCTACTTTATGTGCGTGTGTGATGGGAGGGTTTGCTGGCTTAGACCGAGGCTTAGACATCGACGTGGGGAGCGTCCCACCTCTCACTCACCGCCGTCAGACAAGTCATGTTTACATCCCCCCGGTGCTGAACATGATCCTCCTTTTTATTATCTTGTTCCACCGTTTTCTATCATGAAAGCAGAGAACGCTTTGCTTATCAGCCTCGCATCACCGTCGTGTATATTGTCGCAGGACTTTTACATTTGTTCCTAAATATTTCGGCTTGTGATCGGTTAAAAAGAAGCTATGTCGGCTTCTAAACCCTCCCCCGAAGATTGTATACCTACCGATTATTTAATACCTTTTCTCATCCTTATGCCAAAAAACAAGACCGATGCAGCGTACCAGCGACAAACGTACTGGAGCTTCATTGTTTTCTTGCAGTTTGGTTCGGTTATGCAAGAAAATGTTCAGGTTTCATTTAGGGAAACATTGAGGTTTGGGCAAAAATAATAACGTTATTTAGTAAGTAATTTCTGTTGCTATCTTAAAAAACAGAAGACTTATAGGTGGTTTATCTTCACTCCCGTTTATCAGCCTGACTGCAGCAGCGATCTGCATTGTCGGGTATTTTATGTTCTGTTATGTTGACGGCTGACTGGAGCTTTTGGGGGGAAATGTACTTTACTTCACTAACATTACAGAGAGGAGAAAAAGAAGGGTTAGAACCAGGATCTCCGGTGAGAGCTGAGTTTACTGAGAACTGACCTAAATTCAAACACACACACACACACACACACACACACGCACGCCCACGGTGTGTGTGGTGTTGCTCACTAGCTTACGGCTAATGTACAGTAAAGTAATCTGGTTGTTCGGGGTGAATAAACACAAATGATCCTGCGGTCAAACTAGCTCGACTGGTGGTGAACACACTCATTAAGCAACCACCATTGCTTCCTTTACTGCAGTAATAATTACTAAAGTTAACAAAGGTTGTTACCTAACAAGAAATGTAAATATGGTTTTTCAAATTAGCTGCTTTCACAGTCAACCTATGTGTGGTTGATTTCCGAGGAAGACAGAAAAATAAATAGACACAAAAGATTAAAAGGTAAAACAGTAACTGATGGACAATTCTGGGGATAATAACTCTGACATTAAACATGTAATACCTCTAAAAGTAAAGGTGAAGAAGCTGTTATTACAGTAAAGAGTAAGTTTTCCATCAACACTGCAAAAACACATTAGGTTTAATTCAGCACTGTCAGTCATTACATAAGACTGCGTGGTCAGTTGTTTTTTTTTTGCTACATGCTCAAAACCTCAATTATTCTGCAGGCTAATGCCTGACGATGACTCATTACTTTAATAACAGCCCATAGTGTGCTTTACTTCCATGACAACTATCATTTTGTCAGGCTAGGCCTCTCATGCAAATGGTGATTGTCACATCCTGCCAACCATTTATTCAGCTTCACAGCCAGTCAGCGCTGTGCAGAACTGTTGTTGTTGTTATCAGGACCGTATTAAAAATCCCTCCTGCGCTTTTGTGTGCTATTTCATTATTATTTTTTTTTAATTTACTTACATATTTACTATGAAATAGGTTGCACCGCTGTGTTTTCCATCTCTCTCTCTCCCAACCTGACCTCCATCTGGCTGTAACCTGACACCTCCCTTCCTCCCTGTCACCTGTAACACTCCAGGAAGTGTGTTTCAAGGGATGTTCCTTGAAAGCTAAACAGACCAGAAAGACGGTTTGTATTTAAATAAATGATAACACGCCTGAACCAATATAGGAAAACAAGTCTCCTATACTGGTTTTCACAGTAAGCAAAATATAATTCAGGTTCATTATTTATTATTTGGTGTTATGGAAGCCATGTTTTATTACAATATTTAAAGTGTGTACATCTTCGCTTAACTGTAAACAAATGAGAGGATGATCTTGTATGTACGTGTTTCTGATAATTAACACCCAGTTTAGACCTTTCCCCTCCTTTTTTAAAACTATTGATCAGAACACAAACACACCTGTGAAGGCCTCGAGTTTTTTCAGAAACTCAAAACAAAGGAGCGATGGTTTCTCTTGGAGACGGAGTCCCCTTAAGCAGCCTGTGATCGATCTCCAGCTTTAATTCCTTAATGGCTGCTTTGACCCTCTGGCCTCGTCTCCGCTCTCCGGCTCAAATTGTTTTTAAATGGCTTCACTTTGTGAAGCTCTCGTCTCCTCTGATTGCATTAGTATCGGGCTGAACGGGGGCAAAGGCTTTTGTCGCAGGCTACATTAGTGTTAATTCATTGTGTGCTCGTGTGTGTTGGTGAGTTCACAAAGGCGTATGCCTCCCTGTGTCTGGTATGCATTTGTGAAAAGTGGGCACATGTGGATCTTCAGGCAGTGATTGAAATGTTTAAATTAGTTCAGCGGCTTTAAGTGAGTGTGTGTGTGTGTGTGTGTGACCACATCACCTTTTTCATGTAACCAGTAACAACCTGCTGTCAGTCATGACAACACATAGAGTTTTTATCGTCTGACTTTGTGCTCAGGGTGATTTTATTCATCTTTTCCTATTTAAAGGTCCGATATTATGCTCGATTTCTAGAAAAATTGTGTTGTTCTTACGGAAGTCTTGACTGAATATGTACATTCATTTTATGGATTGATCGTATTGATACTTTCACAGCGTTGACACTTCGATCTGCTTGATAATCAAAACAGACCTGGATATTTCTTTCTATACAATATCGAAAGAATACGATCACACTGATGCCTGTTCCAGTGTGCAGCTCCTCTCCTCTCGTGGTGTAATTAGGCCATATTCTCCTCCTCCTCCTCCTCAGGCCACATTATTTAGAGCAACAGATGCCCCTCTACCCATTTTCCTCCTCCTTTCACCCCCGTCCACACCCGTTTGTCTTACTTCACATACGCACCCGTTTTCATCCTTTGCCTCCCCTTCGTTCTGCTGTGCTTTCCTTCCTCTCTCCATCATCTTTCTCCTCACTTTTCTCTCAGCTCCTTTTGTTTTCTCCCTCCCCGTCCCTCCCTCTTGTTTTCTCTCTCGCCCTTATCCCTCTTTCCTGCCTTCATCTGCTCTGTATCAGCCCCACAGACCGGCTGTTATGTAACAGTCAGGTGATGTGTTGGCCTGTTGAAGGGCCTTAAAGGCCCACCGTCCTGTCGAGCGCTGCGTTCACGGCTGCTCTGTGTGTATGATCGTATACACACTGTAATTAACAATATGTCACATTAAACAGCAGAAGATGCTGTTTTGCATCATGTTAGAAAATAATATTTCCAATTATCTTTTTTTTCTTTTAAAATCTTCTCATTGTCTTTATGTTAATCAGCTTGTTTGAAGAAATCAAAATGTTTAAGCCTCATCAGACGACAAGATTGTGGCTACAAACTTATTTTTTAAGCTGTATTTGGGCTTCACAATTAATCAAAATATTGTACAAATTGCTTTATTAGAATTTTAGTTAGCAAGTTAGTTAGCAACAGTCGTCATTTGTACTCACTCGTAGACACCAGCCGCCTTAATACGCCTGATTTTTTTTTCATTAAGATCCATATTTTAGTCCCACTCAATTTCGTGGAAATCCGCTCGGTAGTTTTTGTGTAACTCCGCTGACAAACCAACCAACAAACAAACGGACGCGGGTGATAACTAAAACTTTCTTGAGCGGAGGTAATGAACTGTAGTTCTGCAGAGATGTCTTGGACTACAAATCATGATTTTAATAGTTTCTGCAGTCTAAAGAATAAATTCTGATGTAAAAAGAATCATTCCTAATTGTGAGTGATATCAAATTATCTATAATAATCATCACAATATGTATTCAGCAGCTCTAAACTGTGTGTTTAAAAACTTACCATAACTGACTGTTACAGTTATTGATCTGACTGACAGCAGCATTATTGACTTAATTAGAGTGCAAGAAACTGCAAGTGTCGATTTCAAGCTTGTCGGACTGCTGATATTGAATCTGCTGCTGTGGAAGCACTTAATGCTGTTTTTTGTATTTCTTGCAGCTCTGGTGCAAAAATTATCTCATCAGCAGTCAAAAAAGCAAAAATCACATCTTAATGAACAATTAGCATCAGAAGAGTGATAAAAGAAATTCACCAGATAGTGTCAGAACGTGCTGTGAACACAAACACCCAGCGGTTCACATCGTGCTCTCTTCCGTCTGTCAGAATGATGCGGACATGCTGAAAGCGGGCTGTTAAATCCCACAAAGACAAACGCAGTGTTGGGCCAACAAGACGAGTTTTGTCATCAGTGTCTTGTTAGAAGGTCTCGCAGCACGAGGCGACCATATGGTGCAACTTTCCCTGCCAAAGGGTGTTTCATCGTCTCCACCTACCCGATACTTTACTCCTCTGCAGCCTCACACGGCACTCACAGGATCTAGTAAACACCATCACGGCTATTTGAACTTATTTGCTCAAAACGTTCACGTATATCGTTGTGAATGCGTGCATGAATTAGCTAGTTTCTAACCGAAGTAATTATTGACACCTACCGTATTCCCACTGGGCCTCCCACATATTGCCTGCAGGCACATTACACAGATACATTGTCTCCATGAGTCACGCTGCACACCCCCTGTTTGATTAAGCACCATCGAACAGATCGTGTACATCTGAAGCACATTAACTCTCGTCTGTTTATAACCGCGGCTAATAATGCTGTCAAACTCAATGAGTTGAGATAAGGACGCTTTCCAACGTTCAAAGTTGAGCTTTTTAATTTCCCACCGTGCTGCGTGGAGCCGGAGCGTCCAGCTTAAAAGCATTTCAATAAAGAGGCCGATCAGGTGCATCGTGAGTTTAACAGCAAGCCGTCAGGATTCGAGCTGCAACGATCAGTTTGTTATTTAATTATGATCACGTTTGGGCTCTGAGAAATTGTGTTTTTTTTGGACAACATTTTCAGGTGAAAGTGTGAAAGCGATCGGAAGAATAATCGATAAAGAAAATAATCATCTTTGAAGTGTAAATTCCCAGAGAATGTCACTTCTTTGGAAGCTGAGCTCCTCGTATTCACGCCTCGCACTGTGACAGTGGCTAAATATTATGATAGGCAGCTCCAGGAAGTGATTTGCATTCGCAATGTAGAAACAATTCCAGGAACAGTTCTTCCTGTTGCTTTGTAATCATTTAAATGTTGCTGTTTCGCTATCGGCATGTATGTTACGAGTGAGAAATACTGAATATCTTTTTCTGTTTTAATGTGTTCTTGACTGATGAATGTGTTTGTCTTTTTCATTCTCTCCTCTCTGTCAAGGTGCTGATATTTGCTGAAGATGAGTAGTGGGGGGGGAAACACCCCGGAGCCCCCCAGAGGGGGGGAGTCTGTGAAGAGGAAGGAGTGTCAGTCGGACATCCTGGGCCCCAGGTACACACCTTCAGACCGAGTCCACAGTCTCAGGACACGTTCACAAGAACAACACGTCTTATTCTTCTAGTAATTTATAAAACATTTGAGGATGCTTCACAACTTCTCTAGCGCAGCACAGTGCGATATTCAACATTAACAGACACATTAATGTGCTTTTATTCTAAAGAAATAATCATTAAGTGGTTGTAAACGATTCGTGTTGTTGTGAACAGGTAAAATAAATTCAGCGCTTGTATTCTGGGGGCGAGAGACAAAGCGAGGTGAGGCGAGGCGAGGCGAGGGAGCGGTTAGCGAGATGAGACAAGGCTCTCGCAGGTCGATGACGAAAAATGCTGCTGCAGCAGTTTTACAGACGACAGTTTATATGAAGGCTTACAAGTCATTATGCTTCGCCGTCCGGGAGGATGTGTGAAGGTTGTAGCGACGATGTACTGAGTTGTGCCGCGCGGAGGTTAGAACGAGGACACGTGGATGTTGTAGCTCAGGCTGTTAGGAAGCCGACTGGCTGTCGGCGCTGCACAAAGACAAACTAATCACTACACAAAGTCATAAAAGAAGAGAAGCCCATTAAACATAATGAAGCCTCTCGTATGATATATGAGTGCAGCAGTGGTTTGTCCCCAGATGTAGTCGTAATGCGCTACAATTTGCTAATGCTAGCACATCCAGCTCAGGTGGACGTTCAACTGGTTTTCTTTATTTAACCTTCGAGAGATTTCACATCGTAGACGGTGTTTGTTTTAGCACTTTTCTTTCCTCACTTCACCCATTTTTCTGTGTAAATGTTGACGATGTCTTTTGTTTCCCCGCAGCCCGAAGAGGAGCACTGAGAGGAGGAACCGGGAGCAGGAGAACAAGTACATCGAGGAGCTGGCCGAGCTGATCTTCGCCAACATCAACGACATGGACGACCTCAACGTCAAGCCGGACAAATGCGCCATCCTCAAAGAGACGGTGAAGCAGATCAGGCAGATCAAGGAGCAGGGTGAGGGTCGTCTCCGTGACGCTT
>CAEMYA010000024.1:22313392-22328505 GCA_903131615.1 Diplodus sargus | reverse complement strand
TCCTTTCCTTTCCTTTCCTTTCCTTTCCTTTCCTTTCCTTTCCTTTCTTTTCCTTTCCTTTCCTTTCCGTTCCTTTCCTTTCCTTTCCTTTCCAGCTTCTGTCAGTCTTCTACCACCTTTTTCATTTCCTTTTCATGTTCTATCTGTTCCTTTCCTTTCCTTTTTTATTCCTTTCCTTTTGTTTTCCTTTCCTTTCATTTGTGTCTTTCATCCTTCCTCAACCATCTCTGTGGTTTCCTCTCCTCTCCTCCTTGTCCCTTTTTAAAATTCTTCCTTTTCTATCCGTCCTCCATCCGTTCTCTACCACCTTACTTATTTATTTTCTATCCCTTCTGTTCCCTTTCTCTTTCCCCTTGCTCTTCGCCCTTACTGTATATCCTCTGGTCTCCTTCCACCCCCTTCTCTTCCTCTCCTTCCTTCCCTCTCTCCATCACTCATTTTCTCATCCTTCCTCTCCTCTTTTCTGTCCCTGCGGTCAGCCAGTCGGCGTCCACTTGTTTTAGCACTGTTTGTGTCTGAAAACAACAGCTGAATAAGCACAAGCACACACACACACACACACACACACACACACAGAGGATACACAAGTCACACAGCTGCTCGACTTCAGCTGGTCGACTTAGTATAAAACCAGCGATGTGGATTTGACACACAGTGAACTGATATGGAGGAAAAGTTCTGGAGTAAGTAGACAAACCTGGACCAGCAGAAGCTCTCAGTGCAGTCACCTGGTGAACACACACACACACACCACACACACACACTAAAGCAAACAGTGTGGTGCCTTCTTCTCCTTCTTGTGTGTGAGTGTGTGAGTTAGTGTGTGTGTGTCAAACGACTTAGCAGGGTGTGTGTTTGTCCCACAAGTCCCATTTAATTGCAGGCTCGTATTATAGATGGAAGATGAGTGTGTACGTGTGCTTCCATTTCTGTCAACTCAGCAGTTGTCCGTTGGAAAAACAGCAGCACCTAATAATAAATGGCGTGCATATACTGCATATATGTGTGTGTGTGTGTGTGTGTGTGTGTGTGTTGCCGAAAAGCTTACTTGAGAATGCGGCCATATGTAAAGTGGGTGTGTGTGTTATATATAACATATGGCAAAGTGTTACACAGGAAAACTGAGTAAGACGATTACACAATAAAGCAAACATACAACTAAAACAAAGGATGGATGAAGAATTTAACATGGAGATGTTTTTTTTTTTATCCACCTAACTTGTTTTGTAGTTGTGGCAGCATTTTGTAGCTGTCACAGAAATAAAATAATATTGTTTGTGTGGCCAAAACTCGCCACATTCACGATCCAGCGTGATGTCGGATGTGTAACTGAATTCTGACGGCATCAACCTGATATCAGGCGTTGGAAGTTTACTACTACTGACTTCTTGAAGATTTGTTAAGGATGCTTGAACCTGTAAATATAAAATAAATACGTGGTAAATGTTTGAATTTACTGGGTTGGTGTTGGCGTTCCGTCCTGAGTTGGAGTCATTGAGAGCTAACGAGCTGTGCATTTATCAATACTGCAAGCTGGAGGACATGCTGAGCTGTTAACGAGCCGTTCATATGCACCGGAGATGTCAGATAAACAGCACAACATGGGTATATTATCACATTAAGATTATACTTAGCACAGAACAAGAAGTGCACCGCCTGGTCAAACTGCAGGGGCTTCATCTTAGCTGCCTGTCTGTCAGTTAGCATGTATTAATACATTTAAACAAGTTATACATTTACTAACCTGATCAGAGCAGCGGTGGATTAGCGACTCTCTTGTTCTGCAAGGTAAAATTACTGTTTTTATCAAAGCAGTCTGGTGGATTTGAAGAGATCACAGATGGATATAACAGCTTCAGTGCAGGGAGCAATTAAGGTTACTCACCTTTATCACATTGTCTTTATAATTGTGTGTCCTGTCTTATATAATACAGGTTGAGGGCATGAAATGTAAACGATCAATATGTCTGCCGTCGTCGTCATGAGTTGTAATCTGTTGCTTTCTGAACGCCTTCATTTGCAGTGTGAACGCAAATCCCTCCAAAACATTATGTCGCTTTCAGCGTGTAAAGGGTTTGAGACCGCCGACCCAGAGCCTCATTCTGCAGTGAAAAACTTGATTTCATCTGATGATCTGATGATCTTTGTGTCCGCTCTCCCTCACCTGACAGCTGGTCTACAGGAAGTGTTACACAAAATCACTCAATAACCTTTTCGAGGGAAAATTAGGGGATGTATGCTAGAAAACACACACTGATTACGTGTATTAGGTTTATTGATTTAAAATGAAAAATGTGTACTGTGACTTTAATACCCTGCAGCCTACATGACTGCCACCCCGGGCTCTACAGTGACAGGGTTTAAGGGCTGATGACTCTGTACAGCTCTGGTCCCACATCAGGAATGTCAGCTATGTGGCCTAATGGGGCCATGGGAGGCTTAACAGTCCAGTGGTACAGCCAGGGAGGAGAGTGGAGACCGGCCTCTAGTATGACTAAATGTGTGTAATGTAGCGCACATTAGCCCGGTGATACCTGCCCTCCGTGACATTCCAGGGACTCAAACCTGCAGACTTGATAGTGCTTCATCACACTGGTGTGGGAGCTGGTTTAAAGTGAGCAGAGAGTCTAAATTGAAGGACTTTTCCGTTAATGCGATCAGCGAGAAAAAAAGGTCCTCGTGTATGCATGCAAACACAAAGTGTGTGAGGGGGCGTGCGATGGCCCGAGGGCGACATCATTACAAAAACAACCCTGTCAGTGTTTTCCAGGGAAAGGAAAATATCCACAAAGAGGCAGCGCTGAAGAAAAAAAAAAAAGCTTCCTTCCAACAAACGCGCTGTGTGGTAAACAGTCACTTAGTTCATTTGATAACAGCCTTCCTTTTGATGTCGGCCTGAACTTTTCACACGCAACTTCCCCACATCATTAGTGAGTCATGCATTCACTAAATTCCTTCATAATACAATGTGAAGTTTTTTTTTTTCTTCAGTTCTCAGAAATGGAAATGGATGTTTTTTTATCTTCTTATCTTGTTATTACTTTCAGAACAACGCAACGGACAGAATACATGTTGACAGCGTTTGTTTCTGCAAACTGCAGGGTTGCAGCTTAACATTTCTTTAGATGCAGTTTTCATTGTTTGTGTTCTGACAACGCTCTGCTTTTGGTCTCGTTAGGTTTAGGCACAGAAGCCACTTGGTTAGGGTTAGGAAGAGATCATGATCATCTGGTTCTGTAGCCAGGATCATGGCAGCAAAATGTCCCGATGTCTCGTCAAAAATATCCAAAGCTTTCACGCTTAACAGTGTTCAAACTTTCTGTCTTTGCAGCATTTTTTCACCCAGCCTTAACTGAACTTAAAGTGAAGAAGAGACCCTGGTGATACTACGAGCAAAGTTTCATGTTGTGTCGAGTCTTCTTAAGTGTTTTAAAAATAGAGATTTTGATGCTATCGTAAAAGTGCCCGTAGCACTCCCATTGAAAATGAGTTTGAGCCGAAAATGAAAATACGGTAAATTTTAAAAGTGCCTCTTTCGTCTTAATTATGCTTTTTCACAAAGGTTTGACTCATATACATTCACAAAAAAAGCCCAGGTTGCATTTTGGTGAGAGTTTCACTGTAACTGCACTTCACCTTCTGACGTGAAACATCACATATAATGTATTGTAGACACGTTGCCTACAACTTTGAATGTATACGTGGTTTGTAGAGACGTAAAAGTTTTGTAACAAGATGTTATTCTGGCTGCTGGGCTGTTCAGGATTCATTTTTTATTGGTTGTTTTATGTTATTTCTGCTCATAAAAAGAAATTAACTTTAAAGGAATGGCCAGAGACAGTTTGCACGCACACTTCTCCAGAGTTTTAACCCCGTCTTTTCATGTCTTTCACAGAAAAAGCTCCAGTGGCCGACGCTGAAGAGGTGCAGCAGGCCGACGTCTCCTCCACCGGACAGGGTGTGATTGATAAAGACGCCCTCGGGCCCATGATGCTGGAGGTACGTCGAGTTAAACTTCGGACCTCCTCTGTTTTTATGCTCTGAGGAAAAAGAGTCTAAAGGTCAAAGTGATAGTGACACGAGAGACGAGTGATTATTCAGAGAAGTATTTCCGTTCACAACAGAAAGGAGCAACTGTTTGAATCCAAATGATCCAAAATGGACGCGGTAGTATTTTCTAAAATGTGAGAATTATCGTCGGAGCTGACGTGTTGCTCCAAATGCCCCCAATATAGTCGCCCAATTGTTGTAAAAGCATTTTGCAAAGGAAACACATCTCCAGGAAGTAAAGGCTGCAGGGTTTAATATGTTTCTGTGTGTAACTCATTTAGAGCTGCAGGAGCGTCTGCCTGACTTTAAACGGCGTTGCACTTTACAGTGACGCAGAGAGATAAGAGGTCCTCTGGCTAGCGACAATGCCGTCATCAAGCCTACTCTAGTGTGTGTGTGTGTGTGTGTGTGTGTGTGTGTGTGTGTGTGTGTGTGCGCGTGCACGTGTGTGTGGTGACGTATAACATGGGACCCAATGAGGTATAAATACCTTTTCTGAAAAGCCAGATTAGACCAGGAGGGGAGGAGCTTGACCACCACACACACACAAACACACACACACACAGCTTTACACAGCTCTCAGCAGCCACAGCACTGACTGAGGTCTGTTCTGTTTTGTTCAATTCTTCTTTTGCACCAGCACCGGTATGATAAGCAGGCAGACGTACAGTAGGAGGTTTGTGTAGCCTTGTGACAGAAGGACAGATCGCTGTCTGTACATATAGGTGGAAGATGCTGAGTAGGGAGGAATGAAGGGAAGGGAAGAGTGCTGAGAGGCCACCGTAGGCTCGCCGTTACACCTTGAATTATCGCAGCACACCGCAACTTGTGAGACATAATGAAGGAGCTGCTTTAATTTGTATCGCTTTTCACAACACCATACCAAACACATAGATTTATTTGAAGGGGAACAGACGTTTTGCAAGACAGGTTTTAAGTCCACACAGCACCAAAATGCAAGAACACACTGTTTAATGTTACTTTACTGGGAACAGACCGCTAACCTGTCTTCTAAATGTCCAAAATCTGTGTTTGTTTCAATCCAGTTCCTCCAAAATGGAAGCATAAAGAAGAGTACAAATACCTTAAAGTCAGAGTACATTTGTACTTGATTACATTCTGTCCCTTATTAAATTTTGACACTATGTTCTGCGACGGTACTTTCGTATCGATCTCCCTGATTACTAATTATCTGTATCAGTATCGGCCTTATTAAAACAAATAAGAGTCAGTGAAAAGTTCCTCTGTCGGTAATTGAACATCAGAAAACACTTCTGGTAAAAATATAAAGATAAAGTGGAAATAAAAGAATATAAAGCGACAACTTTCCTCGTGCAAAATGACACAAATGGTTAAACTTTAAATATATTTTTAGCAGGCAGCGGAACACAAACTGCAGGAGTGAAACCTCAAGTTTCACATCACTTCTGTTAATTGAGTCTAATCAGCTTTGGGTGGAAAGTTCAAATGAACTTTAATTAACATCCAATCTTCTCTCTTTATCCCTCTTACCTTTTTCTGTCTTAATTTCCTTCTATCCCTTCTTTTCCCCTCTGGCTAAATGCTTCTTTCTCTAATCTCCCTCCACATTCTGCTCTTCCCTCTCTACAAACATCCCACCTTCTTTTTTAATATTTCCATTTTCTCCTCACGGCTCTTATCTCTACTTTACACCTCTCCTGTCTTTCCTGTTCCCTCCCTTCTTCTCCTTTCCCTTCGTCTCCTCCTCCCTCCCACCTCTAACTCGCCCCTCAGGCCCTGGACGGCTTCTTCTTCGTGGTCAACATGGAGGGCAACATAGTGTTCGTCTCGGAGAACGTCAGCCAGTATTTGCGCTACCAGCAGGAGGAGCTGATGAACACCAGCGTCTACAGCGTGCTGCACGTCGGAGATCACGCCGAGTTCGTCAAGAACCTCCTGCCCAAGAGTCTGGGTAAGAAACTGGTGGCAGCAGTGAATGAGAATGTCCACTCAGGTTACTCTTTCACTGTTGCATGTGCAGGAGATACAATTCATTCTCATGTTTTGGTTAATTCATGTGCACGAGATAAATGTAGATGTAGCGAGCCAACACATGAGGACACTTCTATCATTTTACAACCTACTTTACATGAAACCACGCCAATTTCCGCATGATGGAAGCCTTGATGCTTAATCATTTTTTACCCCAGACCTCAGTACTCTGATTAGCTTGTGTTTGTTCCCTTTGCTGGTTTGGTAAGTTTGGCTAGTTTAGCGGGTTAGTTAACCCAATCAGAGATTTAACAGATGTGAGTCTTCCCGGAATACATGTTGGAAAAACAATGACGCAAATTAGCAACAGTTAGCGGTTACATTAGCACCAAGTAAAGTGATATGTGACCCAGTTTTACTGAATGAAGTGTTTTTTTTAATTGTTTTTCCAACATAATTTGCCCTTTTTGTGGTCGGATGAAGATAAGATCCTCAGTTTCACTTCATCATGTCTCCACCAGAAGCCTCATCAACACCTCTGTGCTATCGTGATGAAGCACCAGACCACATTCGGTTCATCTCCTGTCACCAGCTGGGCGGTTTTGATGTTGCAGTGTTTATTCTTACTGTATGTTGTTGTTATCTGTCTTTGTTTCTCAGTCAATCATCGCAGCAGTGATTCGTCCAACAGGAACAGTCACACCTTCAACTGTCGCATGTTGATCAACCCTCACGCCGACGGCGAAGCCAGACCGGCGTCTGAGCAGCAGGACGCGTCACAGCAGAAGTACGAGACCATGCAGTGTTTCGCCGTCTCGGAACCAAAGTCCATCAAGGAGGAAGGAGAAGGTATTGTCCTGCTGTGTCTCTCTTGTCTTACTGTCTGATTTCACTCCTCTTCTTCTCTGTCTTGGTGTTTCACTTGGATTACATTTTCCGTCTTTGTTGCTTCCCTTCTGCGCTCGTTTGAATCTCTTGCTCTGCCTCTCTTGAGTCGTTCCCTCTTTTGTTATTCCATGTTTCCCTCGTCCTTCCTTTCATCCATGTTTTCTCTTGCTGGTACTTTTCTTTTTTTTTTTCTCCATCTTTCAATCTCTGTCGTGACTTTCTGTCCTTTCTCCATCACTTTTTCAATCCCAACTTTCCCAAGTCTCTTGTGTGCTGTCCTCCTTTCATCACCACTCCTCTCCACTTGTCCTCCCATTTACCGAGAGAGACTAATTAGTGCGTGGCACTTTGTCATCCTCCCATCTTATCTTATCACACACACATACACGCTAGGGAAAAGAATCTGTCTGGCACTCTAATTTTAGATGTCTGACAACCAGATATTGTGCCAATCTCTCCCCCGACAGGAGGAGGATGTCTGGTGGACAGACGGAGGAGCTGAAGGTTGACACTGAGGTTGAGCTGATGTTAAAACTCAGGCTTAGTCTCACATTAGGAGGTCTTGACATTATTGTTAACGCAGAGGTTAACGCATTAGCCTCAACATGTAGCTTCATTTTTGAAGAGCTGTCAGGGCGACGTGCAAACATTTGAAGCATACATCTTCATGAAGATACAGACTGAAAGTCAGACAGCGTGATTAATAAGGCAGAACATAATTGCCTTGTGTGTTTAATGAGGAAAGCTCTGAAGCTGTGACAGGTGGAGAGCCAGCGCAACACCACCCGAGAGACGGAGAGCGAGCTCACACTCTCCGTTATTCTTACAAACGTGATAAATCCTGTCGTGCTAGTTTGTGAATGGTTATTTTGATTCTTTCCCATCGTGCAGATTTCCAGTCGTGTCTCATCTGTGTGGCAAGAAGAGTCCCCGTCAAAGAGAGACCTGTGATGCCCACGTACGAGAGCTTCACCACGCGGCAGGACCTTCAAGGTAGGACAGAAAGACGAGGTTCTGTTAATCCGACGTGGGATTAATGTTGCCTCCCACTGCAAATACAGACAGACATCTAAAAACATGACTGTAATCAATTAACAGTAAGGTTTTCTACCCGTCCAGGTAAGATCACGTCCCTTGACACCAGTCTGCTCCGTGCGTCCATGAAGCCGGGCTGGGAGGACCTGGTCCGGAGGTGCATTCAGAGGTTTCACCTGCAGAATGAAGGAGAGATCTCCTTCGCCAAGAAACACATGCAAGATGGTGAGAGGGATGCAGCCTGTAACTGATCAACAGAACTTATCAAAGACTTTCACAGCTTAGATTCTTTTTATGGAAACAGTTTGTAATAAGCACATCATATTCTGTCTCACTGTGATGTCTTTGTCTTGGTGCAGTGTTGAGGAACGGCCACGCGCTCAGCCCTCTGTACAGATTCTCCCTGGCAGACGGCACCATCGTCTCCGCTCACACCAAGAGCAAGCTGGTCCGATCTCCAGCCACCAACGAGCCGCAGCTCTACATGTCGCTGCACATCCTGCACAGGTACCAGCACCTCTCTCTCTGTGAGACTCTGTCTGTCTCCACAGTCAGTGCGATTACATGACACTCAAGAAAACCGAATTACTGTGTTAGTCCGACTATGATCGGATTTTTAAGATGCATGTATACACCTCAGTCTGACTAAAATCATATTTCTCTAGTCGGATTAAAACACCTAGATTATTCGATTGATAGTCGCATGTATACGTTCTATTAGATCGGATTGGACTTTGCATTCTGCGCAGACTCGAGATTTTTTTCCCGGGGCCGTGAGCCGGAAGTAGAAAGACGATGGCGGTGGCGTCTTTCCTCGGAAATCACCACAAGCAAGAGCACCATTGTGCATCTAGTTTGTGTAATTATCATGTACACCATATATGAAACGTACAAAGATGTAGCTTCGTCTCGCTCTTCATACGCCATCTTTCTCGAATGCCGAGGCAGAGTCTGTTACCACTAGTTGAAATGGGTACAGCGCCACCTATCGCACCGGGTACGACGTGCTTCGGCCAATAATTCGATTTTCTCACCGGCATGTATACTCGGACAATTGCAGTTGTCTGATTGAGTAGCATAGTCGAACTATGGCTGTAATCTGACTAAGCTGTGCATGTAAACGTACTGAGTGTATTTAAGATGTGGCACATTTCACACTTCATACCACTCAAACAGTAGATGCACTGATAACCTTAAAGTTCGAGGAGTTTCCCAAAACTAACCTTCCAATTTATTATGAAACCATGATATTAAAAGATTGTTTATATTATTTGCAGCGGTTCCCCTTGATTTATTTCCCTGTCTGTCTGTGTGTTATCACATGTTTCTCTCAGTGTTTGCAGTTTCCCCCTCGATTTAGACAAACTGGAGGGACGCAGTAATGTAGTTTAAGAACAAAGAGCCCGTTATTCAGAACCGCCACCACATGTATTGACAAAACTGACACAAGCGCTACCAGTCAGTCCAGTCTACAGTATCTCCGTCCCTCCCTCCCTCCCTCCACCCGGGAGCGACCGCGACTCAAATCAGCATCCAGCCTTTGGTATGACCATTCAGAGTCAGCAATTGGACAGCGGTCAGAAAACAATGCCAGGACTGTTACCCGGAGCTTTCGGAGATCAATGGCGAGAACTTGGCCTTTTTTACTTCCACAAGTTTCACATTCAAAATTATCGCCGCAGCGTTCAGCACAATCAGAGCTTTGTGTGTTCGGTGCGGGGCCGAAGCCGGCCCACGTTCAGAGCTCTCTCTCTGTTACGGCTTTAGACCTCGTTACAACTTTGTTGTCTCAGTTGTGTGCACTGTTCCAGAGCCGCTCTCCGTTTCATGTTATGACACAACTGAAGCTGAAAGAAAGGGAGTTATTTAACCTCCCTGTAGTGTAATTACTTCGCAAAAATGTGCTTCTTCAAATAGACATCTCCAAAGAAAGAGTTACAATATCACTGATTGTTTTAATACTGGGCCGTGCTTGTTTAAGAAAATGACAATGGCCTAAATTAATTATTAAACCTTGTCAGGAATAAAAAAGCCAAAAAATGGCCCTGAGGAAAAAAAGGGTTGATAAACTGTAGCTGGCTGTTTCTGTACTAAAGTGTTGTTGTCTGATTTCAGTCACTGTGTTTATCTCTCAGATAATCTTTATTTTGATAACGTACAAGCGCAAATATAAGATTCAGTGGCGCCGTATTGGATCCTCGCACGTCAGGGAACATTATTGGACCAGCTGTGCTGTTTACTAACAACGTCATTTCCAAAATGTCTGATTCATGCGTCTGTGTTGTTTTCCTTCAGGGAGAACATGAGCGGCATGACCGCAGACCAGAGCATGGCCAAGCCGATGACGCCGACCAGTGTGAGCGGTCCCTCCCCTTCCCCTGATGCCAGTGTCACCAGCAACACTCACCACTCCACCGCCGCCTCAAGTGGACGTGGTTTTGGGGCAGCATCAGGTCGGGCGACCACGCCTCAGGGCAGCGGCCACGCGCTCAAACTGGGCAGCCCGTCAGCCCACGGAAGCCCCAGCGTCACCTCAGGGGTCCAGGGTGCCATGTTGTCTCCCCGCCATCGCCAGAGCCCCAGCATGGCAGCTAGCAGCAGCAGCTGCGGTAGCCCTCACCTCCCACAACATCCACCGGGTTCGTTCTCTCCTGCGGCCGGCCTCCACTCGCCAGCATCTGTGTGCAGCAGCACAGGAAACAGCCAAGGGTTCAATTCCCTTAGTGCCCTGCAGGCCCTCACCCAGGGCCACAGGATTTCCCAGGGACTCGCTGACGGCCAGCATCCAGAGTCACCTGACAGAAAGCCAACTGGCCTTCAGAGCCCTCTTGACAGTAGCAGCGCTGGTAGCCAGTCAGCCAAGAACAATCCCAGCTTAGAGGCCGACTTATTTGGAACTTTTGAGGAGCAGCACGACTTGTTGTCATCGCAAAGCCAAGAGGGCGAGCAGGAGGAGGGGAGAGACGATGACCCCGACAGCTTTGGAGGTGATGGAAGCTTAGGGGAGCTCGGCGACGCCCAAAATCGCCTTCTGAACACAAAAGGGCACACTAAGCTGCTCCAGCTCCTCACCACCAAATTAGAACCCTCTGATCCCTGCTCGCCAACGCGAGCGCTAGGGGATGACCAGGACTGTAAGGATGGTGGGATCGGTGGGATGGGTGGGGCCGGGCATAACAACCACTCCACCTCGTTAAAGGAGAAACACAAAATTCTCCACAGGTTGCTGCAGACCAGCACCTCGCCCGTGGAGCTGGCCAAGCTAACGGCTGAGGCTACGGGAAAAGACGCCATCGGTCCAGAGTCCGCGTCGGGGGACGGCATGGCCGCCCTCGGTGAGCTGAAACAGGAGCCGGGAAGCCCCAAAAAGAAGGACAACGCTTTGCTTCGCTATCTGCTGGACAGGGACGATAACGGCATCCTGGATAAAGCCATCAAGATGGAACCTGGCGAAGGACCGAAGCTGTCCAATGTTAAGACGGAGAAACAGGAGGCGGGTTTCAACATGCCGGATCAGGTCAGTGTTAACAGCAATACTCATGCTTAGTGCTGTAATGATTAACCTGTCAGTGGATCTGCAGGAAGTAATTCGCTGGATAATCTTGATCTCGATCATCATTTGGGAAATGATCCACGTGTGAGCGGTTTACAATCGCTGTTTTAAGGAAGTCATCCAGGTTCTGGAACGTCGGCAACTGGACTTGTCTGAGTTCCTTGAAGACGTTGCACCTCTCACGTTCTGACTAACTGGAGAGGAGTTGCAGGCTGTTAAACTCTGTGTGGGAGTGTCCTTACAGAGTCGTTAAGGACACGTGTGAGCTCTGGCTTTGAGAGTCGTTAGAGCCACTTGTGGGTTTAAAAAGTGGTAGATGAAATTGTCCCAGCGGGCCTTTAAATGGAATATGTTCAAGAGTCTGCGTGCGTGATTAACACGTTTCTCACATTGGATTCAGACAGATAATGACGCAGGCTCACGGCCCTCCTCCCTAATTGATTTGGATGTAGGTCAGAAGATTCACGGCTTTGGTGAACAGGATGAAAATCATAGTTTGATGATAATGATACATAACAATAATTTAGCAGTGAGATTGATGAAACTGTACAGCAGGCTGGCGTCTCGGTTTAAAATGGATGGAATGGAAGTGTAGCAATCCCTCTTTTGATGGCGTTGGCTGCGTTTAAACACAACAAAGTGCAGCCGCTTCAGAGAGTTGTCTGGCTTTTTTTTGAAAGTGCAGGTGCTCTGAAACAGTTGAAGTTGAGCTCCAGGAAGAGGCTGAAGGTCGGACGACTGAGGTTCAAAAGTCTGACAGCAGTTGTGCCTCCGGATGGCGGAGGCTGCCGCCGGCGGGGAGGTTGCCATTCAGCGGCTCCCGTCCTGGATGGTTTGGTTTGAAGTTTCCAGATTAAAGTGTTGCTTTGTTGAGTTTGTTTTGGTGATGCCAGAAACTTTCTTTTTTTCATCCTTTCCCGGCCATTTCACTTCCATCCTGTCTGTTATTTTCTGCCATGCTTGACTCAGAGAGGCACAAACTTCTCCTCCATTCTTCTCTCCGGTGCAAAGAGGAATTTCGTTGATCTTTGACCTCTGAACCTGGCGTCCATGTGGCGGTTACTTAGGAGAGGACGGCAGCAATCTCCATTGAGAGTAACGACCTGCGTCGGTACAATGTTGCTCTTGTTGCACTTGGTATGAAGGAGTAAATTAAAAGAAAAAGGTTTGACTTTCTACTAACATCTAGTGGCAGCTGTGGGAAACTCCAGCAGAGTTATCAAACTGTAGTTATCCACTGAAATCTCCGATGTTTTTAAAGATAATTTGCATCCTTATTTACTCGGCGGCAACCTGTTAGCTAACTGATCTGGTATCAGACACGACACCTGAGCCTGCATATCATCACAGTGTTTAGTATGCACCCACTGTAACTGTTTACACTGACAGGTAGTACAACAAGACTCACGCTGAGGCGGCTCCACTCGCTGAAGTTACTGTGCTAATATTCAAGGTTACAGTTTTGTTTTTGATTGTTTGTGCGCAGATTATTCGAGGAACAATGCGACAACAGTTCGGTTTGAAATAGTGCAAACGGCAAAACTTCGGTAGACAACATGCTGCCCTTGATGTGTGTCTATGCTAACTGTGTGTGTTTGTGTGTGTGTGTGTACGCTGTGGTGGCTAAACAGAGCTGTGACTGTGTGTCTTACTGTACATCACACATGACCTCATTAGTGCCGGCAGTTTATTTTTAGCTCCTCCTCTATTCATCAGCCAAACGGCCGGAGGAAACCATTCCTGTTGGTGCTGCACACTGTGTGTGTGTGTGTGTGTGTGTGTGTGTGTGTGTGTGTGTGTGTGTGTGTGTGTGTGTGTGTGGGTGTGTTTGTGTGTGATGCAGGTTAGATTACACTGTAATACTGAAGGGGGTTTTCAGTTTTCATCAAAAGTAGATATCACATTTTGATATCTTGCTCCCAATACATGAAATGTTCTTCTCCTCTAGTTATTGTTGTTTCACTTCTTATCCTGATACCATTTAGTTATTTCATGTTGGCTATATTGATTAAACAACAAAAAGAATGGAGAATGCTGTTTTCTTAATGCATATTTGATACTATATTCATATTTCTTGTGTGTAGCAGTTGTTTGAAGAATCTGAGCTCCTTAAAATACACCTGAGCTGAAAGTTCCTCCTATAAAATCTCTTCAAAAGCAAGATCATGTTTTTAGAAATAAGGTTTTCCTTTGCAGTAAAATACAAAGTTTTCTCTCTGTTATGATTTTTTCCCGGTGTTGAAATCGTATATTGAATTCAGAGGATAATGCTGGATTAACAATCGACATGAGGAAAGACCCAATTAGGGAAACACTATAAGAGAAATGTTCAAAAATCAAAAATCAAATCCTGTGAGTGTGTTTTGGACTTTCTCTTGATTTTTAGCCTTTGAATTTCAGCAGTAGTTTGTATTCGTTTAGACCCAGAGATGAGAAACTGTCCCAAAATAATGTCTTTAAATTGTTTTGGTTGTAGGAATGTGTCCTGTTATTTATCTAATCGTGTCTTTTTCCTGCGGCTGATCTCAGTCCAGTGAGCTGGAGGACCTGCTGGAGGACCTGCAGAGTGGCGGCCAGCAGCAGCAGCAGCAGCAGCAGCAGCAGCAGCAGCAGCAGCAGCAGATGTTCGGGAGCCAGCCGCCGGTCAGAAGACCAGCCTCCTCTTCATCTGCATCTTCCTCTGTGCCGCCGAGTTCATCTGTGGACAAACAGACCATCATCAGCAACATCCTGCAGATGACGGAGAGCAGCAGCCCCCCGAACCAGCACCGAGCCTTCCCTCCCATCGGCCCCGCAAGTACGGCTGCCACTTTCTGGATCTTTAAGACGTTAAATTGAACAAATATTTATAATATGTATGAGAGAATACCTTCATCATGTCTTTGTCTTTGTCAGGATATGATAAAGAAACTCTTATCTTCTGCCCAGCAGGCTTTAACAGCGCCAGGCCGGGCCAACCGGGTCGAGGTGCTCCTCCGGTCAGGAGTGCGTCTCTAGACGGCAGCATGGGTCCGAACCCCAACGCTGCCCGACCGTTTCCTCCTCAGCACAGGAACAACAGCCCCTACTCCCTACTGCAGCAGCAACAGCCGCAGCAAAGCATGATGGGAACCCACGGAGCCATGGCCAGCCAGGCTGCGATGGCCAACGCAGGTCAGGAAGAAGAAAAAGTGTCCCGTCGCTTCTGCCTTAAAAATACTGTTTTCATTCTGGTGCAGTTTGAAGCACTTTGGGATTCATTAGTTTTAATTAATTTTAATATCCTTTCCGTCAGCTTTGAGCTTTATTAAATGCAGATGAAGTATTATTTCCAGGTGAATTACTGAAAAGAAAAACTAGTTTTAAACACAATTCTTGAACAACGTTGTTTTGCATTGGATATAAATATTATTTAGTATTTTCCTCTTCTGAGAAAATAAAGTTTTAAGATACAGAATGACACTAATTATGTCAAATTCTGATTATTTCTGTTTCTCAAACCAGGCATGATGAATAACGGGGCGATGCGGGGCTCCATGCAGCAGGGCTGGGGTCCACAGGGGCCCATGGGGGGCACAGCGGGGCCGATGATGGGCCAGGGGGTCGGACCCGGTCGCATGGTCCCCAACATGAACACTGTGATGGCGGCGAGAGG
>CAEMYA010000024.1:22265665-22313104 GCA_903131615.1 Diplodus sargus | reverse complement strand
CCCGAGGGCCAGCCAGACGAAGGAGCCCTGCTGAGCCAGCTGTGCTCGATGCTGAAGGACTACGAAGGTCTGGAGGAGATCGACAAGATGCTGGGAATCCCGACGCTGGCTGGACAGGTGAGCCCCCTCGACCTGACCAGGACAATATGAAGACACTCAGAACGCATTTGGTTTGACTTTTTATTGTATTCCCGCCCTGCAGGCACCTATGTCAGAGCAGGACCAGTACCTGGGCTCCTCGGACCCAGCGACCAGCATGAAGCCTCTCATGTACAGTCAACACTACGGCGGCCAGCCAGGCTACGGCGGCATGCCTCCCGACGGCGGGTTCCACGGCCCGTCCATGAGCGGCCACATGGGGCCGCAGAGGATGGCGCCCGCCGGTTACCACCCGATGATGAGGATGCCTGGGAGCGTCGGGCCCAGACCGGTCGGGATGAGGCCGGGAGGGCCCAATCCAGGAGTGCCACCTCAGCCCAACAACATGAGGCTCCAGCTGCAGCACCGACTCCAGGCCCAGCTGGTGGGTGGAGACACGTATTTGATCATTTTATGACTATTAGTTGTAGCTCACATCCTCCCTGGAAAGATGGATACAAAAGGAGAAACTGACCTTTTTGATTCTTAGTTCTGCCGACAGGTTCTTGTTTTTTGAAGCCGATTTAAACACTTTTTTCTTTTGCAGCGATGCCTTAAATGTGATTATCAAACACTCGTGACAAAGATATTTAAATACATCTTTTGCTTTACAGTCTCTAATGCAGAATATTGGCCAGCGTACTCTCAGAAACCTGTCGGGTTCTTCTTATTGATACCTGAGTCGACTAACAGGACACGTTTTCCATTCGCTCCCTGTAAATACAAACAGTCTTAGGAGGCGTCGACAGGCGTTGAATCCGTCTTTCATCTGCGTTCATCCGTCAGACCTCATTTACATGAAGCAGACATGGTTGTCTTCACAGGCGCAGCCCTCCGTCTGCTCTCTGCTCTTTTTGTCTTTTAATATATTTGATGCAGCAGCGCCGGCCGTGATGCCGACAGGGTTCACCGAGTCCAAACAGCAGCAGCCAGAAAGGAACAAATGTGTTTCAGCTTTCTGCCTTCATCAGCAGTTCCCTGCCGCTCAGACACTTAGCAGTGAACACACATGTACACATACACAAACACACACAAATTAATACACTCTCATAAAGATAATTGCGCACACAGAATGTACCCAGTGTGACTGACTGTTGTTAACACACCTGAACCTTTCCAGAGAGTGTATGTACGGTACTGTGTTCTAACCCTTTATTTGCTTTAAGTGTGTGAGAATGTAGAATACAGTTTGTTTTTCTTTTGTGTATTTTGTGTCAGTCCTTTAAATTTGAAGTGGGGGCTTCCTTCCAAATCTGAACATCCATATTTACAGGTTTCATTCCGACGTATTTAGGTCTAGACTGCCACCTGGTGGAGAGTTGAGGGAGGACAGCTTGTGCGTATTAACCTAAAATAGCTCTGACAAGTTAGCAGCTTGTTCAGATGTGAGACACGACTCTTGCACTTCGTTTGGCGCCGGTGGGGAAACAGTGAAGGTGAAGTTTGAAAGAAAGTTCCAAATAAACCATCTGCCATCTGCAAACACGTGAAGGAGTCATTCCAGGTGGAGGTTTTAACTCTTTAGACATAAAACATCTCACCTGCAGTGGATTTATTCAGTATCAGTCTGAATTTTTGACCCTTCAAGACTAAATATATAACTTTTAATTAATTAATGAAGCACTCTCTCTGTCTGTCCCCGATGTAGAACCGTCAGCCGATGGTGAACCAGATGAGCGGAGTGTCCAACATGAATCTACCTCTACGGTCTAACGTACCAAACCAGGTCCGTCTCTGCATAATGTGCCTTTAACACACTTCAGAACCTCCTGATCTTATTTAGTTAATGTGTCACCTCCCTGTGTTCCTTCACACAGGGAACCCTCAACGCCCAGATGCTGGCCCAACGTCAGCGCGAGTACCTCAACAACCAAATACGCCAACGCCAACAGCAGCAGCACGTGCACCAGCAGCGTGCCATGATGATGCGGACCCAGGGCATCAACATGCCGCCTAGCATGCCCACCGGGGGCGCCGCTCCCACGCCGATGCCCATGGGCGGCACCAACCCGCGGCTCCCGCAGGGAAACCCGCAGCAGTTCCCCTACCCGGCCTCCAGCTACGGTACCGGCCTGCCCTCTCCTCCTCCACCTCCTCCTCCTCATCCCGGCTCCTCCAGTCCCTTCTCCTCCTCTCTCTCCCCCAGCCATCATCTGACTAGCCAGGGCATGATGGGAAATGTAGGCGGGCAGTACAGCGGGGTTATGAGTCCACCATCACAGCACAGTGCCTTCCAGTTCAGCAGCTCAGGTACATTACTAGAGAACAGCCGCGGCGTCACAGCAGACTGTGTGCTTCGTGGGCGGTGTAGCTTCTTCTTCTGTTGTGGTGGCGGGAATCAAACATAATCATCTCTGTTCACACTGAAATCCTTTCTTTAATCTGACTGGCTGTGGTTGAAGGTTGCATGATTAAAGTATTTTCTTTGTGAGATCTGTTTTTGTGTGCAAATCAACATGTTTCTTCATGATTCTAAGTGTCATCAACCAATCAGGGGGCAGCATTCAATCATTTTTTAGGAGAGTAGCTCTTGTAGGGCTGCAAAATTCTTCTCTTTCCTCCTCTGTCTATGATTTTTGTCTTCTGTCCATGTTTAAAATCTGTTGCGATCTCGTTTGACCCCAAAAAAAATGTTGCTCCATTGTAGGAATGAGCCAGCAGCAGCAGCAACACCAGGACCCAGTATCAGGCTTTCCATGTGGGGCCGCGACCCCGCAGAGCCCGCTGCTGTCCCCCAGGATGGGGCAGGGTCAAAGCCCCATGCTGCAGCAGAACCAGGGCCAGGCCCAACCCCAGGGTCCGAACCAGGGAGCACCTCCGGGCTACCAGGCCAGCACCGACCACAACGGATGGCCCCAAGCTGCCAACATCTCCACCAGCAGCAGGTAGGAACAGATGATCCAATCACCACATCAGCATGACTGGAGTCTTTATTTTTTGTGAGTACCGTTGACCCGGTTTGCCTCTTTGCAGCGTGTACCCCCAACAGTCCCAGTCCCAGTACTCTACACAACCCAGCGGAGGAATGTACAGCAGCAACAACAACATGAACCTGGCAGTCATGGCCAACAGCGGTGGCAACATGAACCAGATGTCGGGACAGATGAGCTCCATGAACACCGAGCAGGTGAGAGACGGACAGTTTGCCTGCTAGTTACTGTTTTAATGGTCATTTAATCGTTTAATTTATACTCACTGTGATATTTCCATCATTACAGGTGAGTGACAGCAGCCTGATCCTGGAGCAGCTGGTGGAAATTGACATGTTGTCGCAAGAGAGCGAAGCCAATTCTGTAAGTAAAGACGTAAAAGACAAGAAGCTTTCGTTGACGAGTGACACGATCCTGATTCACCGTCTTCTATTACAGAATTTCTGCTGACCCCGGCTGAGACGAGGTAACACAGGAGCCAATGCAAAAAGAAACAAACACTGACGCCTCCTCAGCTCGGCTCTCGGTGGAACCGCGATGGAAAACTGCTCACTGGGTCACACCAGCCAACACAGAGGCACTCGAGAGAGAGAGGACACGTAAAACCTTCTGAACTGCATCACTTCAGTGTGGCTCGCTGCACTGATGTAACATTTCATGCAAAGAAAAGTCAGAATTCACAGTGAGACTGAACCACTGAGCGGGAGGAGCCAAACATCTGCGGACTCAGGGTGTTGTGGGAAACCCTGTTTTAGCTGTTAGCTGTGGGTTTGATCCGTAGTTATTAGACAACACCAGTTATATTTATCTGTATTCTACACTCTGTAAATTCTCACATGCACCCTGGAATTCAAACAAAACAAAAGATGT
Source organism: Diplodus sargus (assembly GCA_903131615.1). Taxonomy (NCBI): domain Eukaryota; kingdom Metazoa; phylum Chordata; class Actinopteri; order Spariformes; family Sparidae; genus Diplodus; species Diplodus sargus. Next base: position 22,309,166 of record CAEMYA010000024.1, on the reverse strand, counting down.
TTTACGATACAGGTCATTCAAGAACGGGAGGTATCTTTTCAAGGAAACAGACACATTTAAAACAAACAGCAGTGAACTAATGTGAGCAGAACAGAAGACAGGGAGGAAAATAAAGTTCCCTGGCTGCTATTTGAGAATTTACAGCAGTTGTAGCAGTATTAGCTTCAGCCCCAGGTTGCGGTACGTGGACCCACACATGCAGTGTTAGCTGACAGTCCTGCGCTCCGGTCAGATGAATGTACGATCCCTCTCGAGTCTCTGGAGCAGCAGCAGCGTTTTGGTGCTGTTTGTGTGTGAAACTGAAACAAATCGACGTCACGGTTTGACGCTGGAGAAGTCGAGCGGTCGACGGGTGTAAACGGCACCTCTGGATTCAGTTTTTTTGTTTTTATTTTTTACGGTTCTGTTTTAGAGCCTGACTGAAAAAATGTCAAATGAGAGAAATATTTTACAGGTATTTATAGTTTTGAAGAAGTTTTAGAGATTATTTGTATGACACAAATCAAGGATATCTTTCTTTAAGGAAATCTCTCAAAATGGTACATTTTGATGTCGATTTTAAAATTAATATATTTCAACTGCTGTAGTTACAGGGGAGCTGTATCCCTATTTAATGACTTTTTGAATGAAGGTGAATGTGTATAGATCGTGTACATACTTAGATTTATATTAAAAACAAAACAACCTTTTCCTCTAAGTGATATTGCAAAACAGCAGTTTGGAGATTTAGTCCAAAACATTTCTCAGAGAGCAAAAATGTTTCATCGGTGGAATTAAATCTCAGTGTTTGGAGCTTAAAGACCCGCGAGACAACGAGACTACGGGTCGATTAACTGACTGACTTCAGTGTCAAAGATCGTACTGGACAAAATGTAAACAAAGTGTTGAGATACATGCAGTGTGGTTAGTTAGCGTGCTAGCTAACTAGCTTAAAATCAGCTCGCTACTGCTATTTTTCTAAAACTATATTTTATCGGCGAGTATCACCAAGTAGACAAATGATATTTCTTTCTTTTAGCATGTAGCTGCTGCATTTTAGCCATTCTAGCGACAATAAGAATGTCGATCAGTCCACCATTTTGTGTCAGGGTCAAATATCTTGACAACTTTTGGGAGAATTGCCCTGAAATTTGTTACAAACATTCAAAATTCCAGTACATGAAATATAAAAAACTATGATATAATTTTGATTGTATCCATAACTTGTTTTTTTTTACAAAATACCTGCAAAACTAATGACATTCCCGTCAGTCTCAGCTGTTCTGTTTCTTGCTCTTGAGCGAATCTTAGCATGCTAACATGCTAAAGCAGAAGCTAAGCTGCCGATCAGAGCTGAAGTTCTATTGGACGTTGGCAGAATGTCTGCTGTTGTTTTTTTCTCCGCCCACTGAGATTTTGACCAATGAAATGATTTCTGCCTCTACAGCAGCTTTGCCTCTAAAGACAACACGTGTACATCAGCTGATTAAACTCCACGCTACTGCGGTTCATCCTGAAATGTCACTTTGTGGCTGCGATGTGCCGGCCGCTCACATTACGAGCTCACTGTCGCGCTGAAGGACGATTCAAAAGCCTGTCGTTGTGTCGAGACATAACAACATGTGATGATTATAAATCCTCTCAGAAGAAATGTTAAGTTTGACCCGGTCCGTATAAAACCAGATGAATAATGCTGAATTTAAGTTACAGGAGACTACTAACAACCCAAAGCGATGCGAGCTCAAACTGTAGCATTCTGGGAAATGTCTCATCAAATCAATTTGAAAGGTGCTCTGTTCCTTCTTTAGGTGCTGTCTCATATTATAAGCTTTTAATTGTGTAACTGGCAACACAGACTTCTGAGTCCCTCTCGTCTTTTCTTCAGCCGGTCCAGAAGTCTGTTATAAAACACACTGTAAGAGAACTCTGCTTTAAAAACAAAAAGAAAACAAGAATGTGAAAATGCAAACTGACTGCAGAATGAAACACTGGAGAGTTTGTATCTGTAGTTTGTTTCCCCCCTCGCGTCCTGTCAGCTCTCGGTACGGTGGATTATGACTCCGGTGTGCGAGCAGATTGCCGTGCAGCGATCCTGAATGTCAAACTCTCTGCAAAGATTTAAAAAACAGGCAATCAGAGAGCGTGAAGGTGAACGCTCGTGTACAGAAACTCCTGATGAATCACTTCCTCTTGATTTTCACTGATACGTATATGTTGGAAGAAGTTTTTTTTTCTTTAATTCATAGATGGATATTTTATCGACGGCAAAATACTGTAATTCATGTAAAGTACCTTAAGATGCTAAGAGACGAAGCATACTGCCTTAGATCTGTGATTCTGTCTGCTGTGGAACCGTCGACGGTTTACACGCGTCACGTCCTGCTGAGCGAGTCTTCATACTGTAGTTTAACAATTACACAACCAGGATTTTTATATTTTCCTCCCGAGAAGTGACGCTGGACGAGCTGTTTGAACCTGTCAGCTGATTAATTAACTGATTAATAATACTGTGTTAGCATTTTGTTAACGAGAATATTGTGGTTTTCTTTTTTCTAAAGAGGCATTAAGAAATCTTTGAGTTTGACTTACTGACCTCCTGACGTTATTATTATTTGTATTATTATGAACAGCCAGAAATGGAGCGACCCCTCGTCCTGATGCAGGACTCTTAAATTCTGACATTTAATACTTACAAGAGATCATTTTGAATTTTCATCTTTCAATAATGTTTTATCCCAAACTCTTTAACAGAAGCAGCTCTCAAATGCTTTGTAGCCGTACAAAGACTAAAATAAACTAAATAAAACAGTCCAAACTTTTTCAAAAAACAAACTTACACAGATTGAATGTACATGAAGAAAGATATGATACTAAATAGAATAAATGTCGAATTGAAGCAGGCAAATACTTTTTCCTTTGTTCAACAACTGCAGTGGCATCACTGCGTTGTTCACGGTACATTTCACTGAGATCTTTGTCAATATTGTTAAAAAATGTGCTTAAATTTGTTCTATTTAAAGCTACAATGTGTAGAACTTTTTAGAAATCTGAAATGAGTCTTCTGGCAGAAGTGAAACGATCCTTTCAGATGTGTGGCGGGTGTCTTTGGTGATTCTCCCACCGACACACACAGCGGCTTTAAAGAAACAGTTCACCCAAAAATTAAAAACGCCGTCATCATCTCCTCACCTGCACGCTGATGGAAAGTCAGGGGAAGTTTCGTACTCGACAGAACGTTTCTGGAGCTTCACAGTAAAATGACTGAAGCAACTGGAGACGTGTTTCTTGCACGAGGTCAATCGTGCGATGACGTGAAAATAATCTTCAAACACATTTTGGATCTCTGGGCCTCCGTAGACTTGAATTACAGCATTTAGGCAAATTCTGCAACACTGTTTTGCTGTGAAGCTCAACAAAACTACGCAACTTCATCTGACTTTCCATCCGTAGCATCCAGCCGAGAACGACTGACGAGAGTCTTTTAAATGTCTGCAAACAAACAACAGCGCAGGCAGAGAATTAAAACATATTTTCCATTATTCAGCGCTAATCAACAGAGTGTGCAGCTCAGTTAAAAAGACATAAATCTCAGAAAGTGTTGAAATATTCACTCAGTAAACCTGCCGAGCCTTCACAGTCGTCGGTTCTGAGGAGTTCTGCCCTGATGTTCATATTAAATATCTCAGCAGTGACACAAAGTCCAGTACGTACAGTTTATCATCACAGTGTGAGTGTGTTTATTATGCAAAAGTCCGGACGTTCACACCACTTTATGCAAGCTGTCGACTCTAATGTTGCTTTTGCCAATGCTGCTCGTTAATTTATGATTCATGCCACTGTAAATAAATTATTTTTATTGAGCCGGACCGCCTCTCGTCTCTTTATTTCACCCACCGCCTCTTTATTGTTTATTCATTATTTACAGGAACAGTAATGTGACACTGACGGACTATAAGTGAATGAATTATCGACCATTATGAACCATGAAGTCACGATTGATCATCATGTGGAATGAGTTGTTGTGTGTGCAGTGAGCTCAGAACAGCAGCAGGGGGCGACGTCCTCCAGGAACTTCATATCAACACAGCGTGATCATCAGTGATGAGATGTAACTAAGTACATTTACTCAAGTGCTGCACTTAAGTGTAAATATGAGACACTTTTATATTACTTGAGTAGTTACACATTCTGCACCAACTTCCACTCGACCACATTTGGGAGGCGAACATTGTACTTTTTGGGAATTACAGATATTTGATAGCTTTAGTTAAGAGCTATTTCACAGATTTCACTCTTCATCATAGCCAAATTAATTTATTATACTCTAACTAATTCAAAACAAAGATAATCAGAAAAATGCTGAATATTAAATCTGATAATCGACAAGGCCGATAAATCTCCTTAAAGTTACTTCTGATACTTTCAAAGTTTCTTAGATATCTTAGCATGCTATCAAATATGACTTTTTGGGGATTTATAATACTCTATATTAATTTAGTGACACATCATTGATCCTACAGACAATCTCTGGACACTCATTGGATGTCTGAATACATACAGTTTATAATAAGTGTATTTGTAGCTAATATGCTAATTTGTGAACGTGACGACCTCTTCCAGGCTTCTATGAGTGAATATAATCAGGGTTATCTTGGCTTATCCTTTGACACTAAACATTTCTAAACAAAATTTATAATAAGCAAGATATCTAATTGTTGTATTTATGTCTGATCCAGCTGTTTTTGGAGCTTAACTCACATTAGGGGCGAATAAACATCAGGTCGTCTCGGCCTCTGCTGCTTCAACTTTTAGTCCTGTCTTTTAAAAAAATCTGTCTCTGGAAATGCCGCTTAAATCTTCAGATTAAACTGATCCTCCACTTACAAACCTTCAAAGTTTTAGGACAAAGTTATAACTTATATCCACATCTAACAGGCCAATAGTTGTACCGTTAAATCTGCTGGAAAAATGTGAAGCTGCTGCTGTGACACAGCCAGATTCATGTGGTGTTCAAGAAGTTCCTTATTTTAAATGTGAAGCTCCTGCATGCAAGCGAGGAAGTGAGTCGCAGCCAAATGTCTTTAGTCACGAGGGTTTATTAATAATACATAAACGTACACACTGTGTCGCCTCGCCAGGCTACGTCTCCCTGCAGAAAGGAACTTGAAGCTGGTCCAGGACCTGATGTCCTCTGCGTGCTCCCTTCCAATCTAATCACACAACAATGCCGCTGTCTGTTCCAACTCGCTCTCAAATAAAAACCGCTTGCATTATTATGAAATATAACGACTATTCACTGAGACATACACGAGATGCCGTGCTGTGCTTGGACAGATAGAGTCACTGAGATAAAGCGCGCAGCTGATTGCTGAAGGTCATGAACTTCATGAAAGGTCACGAATTCTGTCTATTATAGTGTTAAAACAATCATGTAGTAACAGTTAGGAATGGTTGCATAGAAATATATCACTTTATTGTATAATATATAAAATACACACTACAAAAAAACCCCAAAGATGCTGCAAGACTTCATATAAATATTTTAGAAGTATCTGAGATTTTTTTTTTATCTGCAGGTTATTGAATTCTTTGTCTCATCCACCACATAATAAATGTAATAATCTAATCTCTTTGTGCTGCAATATGTCAACTTCTTACAACACTCACTTCTCTCTTGTTTGTATTCCAAAGAAACTCGTGAATTGTTACTGGAAGTGTTTAATTTCCTGACTGAAGAATATGTTCTCACTGGTCATTGGTTGAACTATATTTCCACTGTACGTGATGTGGACGCTCATTGGTTGATTCAGCTGTCAGTCACGAGAACACGTCGGTCATTGGCTGTCAGGATCTAGCTTTGTCCCAGGGAGGCAAAGAGGGGGAGAAAAAGTAAAGACCTCTCACTCTGACTGTACTTCGCAAAAGTGGAAACAAAAAGTGAGCAAAACGTAACATGACACATTTATCTGTTTTTAAAACAGGACAGACTACTGATTAACTGTGATACAATTATATCACATGTATTAAAGCCAGAACTAGAATGATTCAATGTATTTTACTAGTTATTTTGAAATTGTGACATCATTATAATAATTTGTTTTTCTTTTAAATTTTTTAGTTTCTACGACTTTTGTTCCTAAATAATTTTCATCACATCATCCATCCAACATCCTATCTTTAAAATAACGAATATATTGAAATGCTAAAATATCCACTGTGTCTTCAAACAAATCATTGTCCTATTACAAGTTTCATGCATAACATACTGTTAACTGAAAGGAAACATTTTAGGTAAAATAGGAAAAGTGGGAAAAAGGCAATGTCATATTTTCTCCTTACATGACCATTGGCTTCCTTAGCCTCCAGCTAACGCTAGCAAATATGAAAAACCAAAACATACCAACCAAAATTGTAAAATGCACAACTGGGGAGATAAGTGTGTTATTTATTTTAATATTTTAATAATAGACTTTAAAACTACAGAAGTTGGAAATCGGTCAAAGGTGGCATGGTGTGGTAACAAGCTAACGTTAAAACACAGCCAAGCGAGGTAATGTAGCTGAACTACTGTTGAGCTGTTGACCAACTAAGAACTACAGAATAATGGCACTAATGCATTTCAATTAGTTTTCCCAAATCATGTGCATGATTTGATTTGTTTGTTTATCTTTTAATCTACATAATTAGCTAGCGCTAGTATCCAGTCTAGCCAAGCTGAAGTTTGCGTTAGCCAGAGTTAGCTAACACCAAAAAGCACTGAGTTAAGCAAAAGACTTGTGCTTTATGATACCAAATCATAATTTTGTATAACATTATCGTGTTATTCCTTTTTTTTAATCGTATTAAGTGAATGTCACATATTCATGTGGCTACTGTGCTCTGGCTAACGTTCGCAAACTTAAGCTAGGTATAGGCTAACTGCCGTTACTGAATCGGTTAGCTTGTAGCTACTACTCTACATCGTTCTATACTTACAAATACTTATTTAAAGGTAAGTAAACTGGAAATTTGTGCTTTAGAAGCTTGAACCACAATTAATTACATACCTTTCTGTTGACTTGTTTACTTTACAGTGTGTTAGTACGCGCTAGCTAACCCGAACTGCCGGTCTTGGTAAACCACGGAGTGAGTTATCTCGCTCTGTGTGGGATCTTTGGTCGGGGGGGTGTGTACGTGCGTCCCGAGGGCGGCAACCACTGCAGTCCTACTACGGCATCTCCTCATCCCCACTCCCCCGACAGAGTGTCACTCGGTGCCGCAGGCTTCTTGAGTCGTACTCGCTTCCATTTCTCGGCAGGTGACAGGGAACCGTGGGGGACAGACGATGGCTGGCGCGGTGGCACCAAAGCGGCAGGACACCCGGAAATTCTTCGAGAATCTGTCCGGCGCTGGTAAATCCATCGCGGTGCTGACCAGCGGAGGAGATGCCCAAGGTAACGTTGCGTGACAGGAGTTCCGTTATCGGACAGTTGCGTTGCGGGGGTCTACATTTGTCACCGCTGTTACCGCAAAAAAAGTGTGTCTTATAACAGCAGGAAAACTAACCAAGCTCCCGATTCACGTGTTCTGGCTTTATTCTTGGAAAATGTTACGCTAATTTTGACCGTTTTCTCAAAGCGACACGACCGTTAAACCAGGAGCTTTAAGCTAGCTTAGCTGGTTTTAACATCAAACACGCATTTCTCTTTAAAGTAGCTGTTGGCAGATTATGAGGAGCATATCTTGCTTTTATGAGGGTGTTTATGATGGAGGTCTGTCAGAAGTAATCACCTGTATTTGAGTGGAGGAATGACAGGAGCGCGTTAGCCAGACAGCTGTCCGATAATGGATGTGTAGCCGCGAGCTCCGTCCGATAATGGACTCATGAGTGGACAGTGTCCTCCTGCTGTGGAGCAAATCAACCAAGGTGCGGGTTAAAAAGCGTCTCCGTGCGTGACAGAGAGGAAAGTTTGGTTTATTACACTCATGCAGCTGAATTCGGTTTCTTATGGTTCTTCTCCTGTAAAATGTTATTTATTTATAGCAGGTTAAATGAAGCTGAATGGCGGTTATGCAACAGCTGACGCTCCCATTCACATTTTTCTGCAAGGATGCTGCAATAATAATCAAACAAATGTCCGTTTAGTATCATATTAAACCATTTTAATAATTCAGGATTGCTCCATTTTGGAACAGGTGCTTCTGGATCAATAAGGCAGCAAGTGATATCAACAAGTGATCGTGATGAGTGGATAATTCAGAGACATCTCCACCTTTATGTACATGGTGTTTCTTTATCACCGTGCATCCTGCAGCTCTGCCTGACATTTACTGTACATGGGCTGTGTTCCCTGCATAATGCAGATGGTGTGTGTGTGTGTGTGTGTGTGTGTGTGTGTGTGTGTGCATGCAGGACATGTGATTTAATCGTCAAGTGAATCACTAGGAGTCCAGACAGAATGCAGTGACCTTACTGAAAAGTCTAAATAATAAGATTACTAATTTCAGACTGTCTATGTTTTCTCCCTAATGATGCATATTACGGTTGTAACCATGTATTTATAACCGCATTAAAGCCCTGTCGTGCTCTTTTAAAGCATTAAAATTTGCCAAAGTTATAATAGAATATAAATAAAAGTCAGAAGAAGTAACTGTGATTGAATTAACTTCCGGTCAGAAGCCAGCATATCACAGTAGATGTGTAGAAACACGTGTCTTGCATCACTGAGGATGAGTCGTGAGAGGACCAAAGTCAAGCCAGTCAGACCGAAACACCCCACATCCGAGTGAACCTTTCACAGTAAAAGTGCTCTATCCCAGTTTGAGATTCGGTGCTTTAATTCTGAAGGATTCGTCTGTTGACTTCCGGCCTGTTTGCTTGGTGCTTGACACATCCTGTTGCAGCAGGGATGAGCAGCCTACGTGAGGAGCAGCAAGTATGCAGCCATGTCTCATGTGCTGGTGAATGGAGGAGGAAAAAGGAATTAATGCAAATAAAAAGCAACATTTCATGCTTTAAAAGTCAGGTTTCTATTATATACATCATTATTATTGTATTATAATAATGATGTATATTCATGCAGTATCCCCAGAAATGTACCGTTGCCTTGATTATCACCCGTACATGTATTTTTACCCTGACACGCATCCAACAGTAAGCCTCCTTCTATGGTTTGTGCTCTGCTATCTCCTCACATAGCTATTGTTGGCTTGTTGCGTAACACCGTGTGCCTATAGGCTGCGACTGATGTGATATCTGACTGCAGTGAATCACAGCTGTTCGCTCTCGTGTTGGGTATTACAGTCAGCCTCTGTGGTATTAATGTGTAACGCCGTGTTTTAATCCTGGCGGCATGATCGAAGCTTCATGTAGGAGCGCTGCTGTAGTGTGTTGCAGTGATGCACAGTGTTAAACATGTGTGCACTGGTCCTGATTCCCTCTTATTCATAAACAACAACCCAGCAGCTGGATTGGGTTCAGGACCGTACAAACTAAACAAATGAAAAAGGGAAAACTTCTTTATCTGAGTTGATCATCTTTGCTTCGTAAGATGGTCGTACGTCGTGGGAGCAAAAGCTTAAAATATATATAATTAGTATTTATTTGTTTGTTGGTTTGTCAGCACGATTACACAAAAACTACTGAACCGATTTCCATTCAACTTGGATTTAGGATGGATCTCGGCCCAGAATAGACCCCATAAACTTTTGGTGTTGATCTGGATAAAGGGACAACTACAGAATTGTTTTCTCGACCACTTTACTATTGTGACATGGAGCATTTCTCGACAGACCTTGGCTGAAGTACGTGCTCAACTGAGGAACTTTTCAGATTTTAGAATATATTAGATTTTTCTTCCCAAGTTCAATTCACAGTCAAAAACTAGCTTAATAAACAAATATAAAAGAACATATGTGAGTTACACAAATGATGATTTATGATGTTACCATGAAGGGATTACAGCTGATATCAGTAACTCGTCTGATAAGATGACAGATAGCTTCCCCTTTTCTGTATTTAATGCACACCTGAGGGTCGGAAAAGGCTCACGTGTTGCAAGCAAATATTTATGATTTAATATCTCTTCTTCTTCTTCTTCTCTGTTGCTATGGTTACTGCACCACCTTTAAAGTTGCCAGAAGCCCTCCGACAGTATCAGAGTTTGTAAACTCAAAGAATACTCTCAGAGTATTTGTTGTAAGTTTCGCTGTGTAGACGGATGAACAGTATGTGCAGAGTGTGAAGTGTGAATTCTCCCTGTGCTCGTTTAAAATCTGATTTTTAACAGGCAAATAGTGAGTCAGTCCTGCTCCAATATTCAGCAAACACAAGCGTGACGTGGAAACCTGAAGCCTCCAGAGCACAAACACTGAGACCGGACTTTACTTATTCATTTATTCTGGAATTTTTAATGAAGGGAGAAGGAATAATTGGCATTATTATGGGATTTTAATGTGGGAAACCACGTCGGACACACTATAGAGAATTGTCTTTAGTATATGTGTGAAGGGGATCTTTAACCTTGGCTAGAATTTTCCTCCCACCCTGGGGGGAAAACATGGACACACACACACTCACACACTCACACACACACACACACACTCGGGAGATGTTTAGTCACTGCGGCAGGCTGGAGGGAAACTCACAGCGCGTCTGGACTGTGAGAGCTCAGCTGGAGAGATGAGAAGCATTCATGTCGCTCACGACCATTAAGAATTAATTTGCTGTATTCTGTTTTGATCAAACTCTTTAAACACGTTGTCCAATTCAAACCCAGTTCACACGTTCCCGCAGACCCCCCCTTCGACCAATCAGCATCGTCCTGGTCTCTTAGCAACACTACCTCATCCCGTCAGCGCTCGTTAGCGTACAGCGCGGCCTGCGAGCGCATCCAGGCTGGAACACTGTGTTTCTTTCTGCGCGGTTTCCCCCCTCCGGTGTGTGTTTATACTCGTAACCTGCATTTAGATGTTACAACTGCATCCACGAGTGCAGCAGCAGATACAGAAATAGACTGTTTAATTTAATTCTTTGAGGTAACAGGTTAGGGTATGACTATTTTTATTTGTATGAATGTTTTTACTGCGTGCTGTCTATAAAGACAGTATGCAGCGCTGCAGTCTTTATGAGCTAGACGTCCTCGTCCGGTAGTCACAGGCCATGCAAATTCTGTGGACTTGGGCCAGTGAATGGGCCATGTTGTCTGAAAGCATGTTGTGTGGGAGGATATTTGGCTGCGAGGGGCAGATTGTGCCTGCTGCCTGCTCGGCTGCACTCAGGCTGCCACACAGAGCGAGCGCAGAAATATATAACATGTCACCATCTTTGTGTTGTAGGAAAGTAAGGACGCTTGAAATGAAGGTTTTGCGGTGGTGATCTTTTATTGTTGTCTTCCACACCCAGTCTCTCCGTCAGGCTCATTAAAGTTTTATCACGGCTCTCAGTCTGCATGCAGGTCACAGCGCCGAGGCAAAATGTCGGACCATCTCTCAGCCGGGTTGTACATCAATATATGTATATATATATATTTTTAAATCTATCAATACCGTCGGGATGTCAGACAATTTCACTAAGTGCTCCGGCAGACGCATCTGTGTTTTGGCACAAGATCCTCAAGGGCTTTCTCTTTCTCTTTCGACCTCTTTACCTCTCCTGCTGTCTGCTGGTCTGTCTGGCTGCTGCCGCTCCCTCTTCCTCGTTTTCTGTCTCTGTCTCTGTGTACAAATTCTCCAAAGACTGGAAGAAGAAAGCTTTGTTAATCTTCACTTGGAATAGCAAAATAGAGCTGCAATTAGTCAAACTAATTGATAAGTTGATGATTTGCTGCTTTCTGTGGGCATTAATGATGACTTGAAGAGTCTCTGAGTTTTGGACTGTTGGTTGGACAGAAGAAGAGATTTGAAGACGTCACTTTTTCTCAATTACTTTTGATGCATCTATTGGTAGAATTAATGTCACGGCTCATTTCTGTGTCTGTCTTGATCAGCTGCAGAACCTGGAGACGATACGCGCCTTTAATCCTAAAGTTCTGTCCTCCATTCTTTGTTTATTTACATCCTTTGGCTATTTGGATACAGTGTCAAACTCATCAAGACAGGCACGAGAATGCTTTTTAAGAACTCTTCTCTCTCCTCTTCCAGGTATGAATGGCGCGGTCCGGGCTGTCGTCCGAATGGGCATCTACGTGGGGGCGAAAGTCTACTTCATCCACGAGGTGAGACGTGACTCAGGATCCAGACGGGTCCTCCGGGGAGTCTGCAGCTTCTATCACACTCGACAGTGAGACAGATTAGTGCTGACGACTCGGGCTGTTGTTGTCTTTGAGAGAGCCAGCAGGAGCCAAAGACCTGGTTTTACCTCACAGGTGGTGACAGAGCCCTGAAAAATCTGCATTTGTTAAGTTTAAGTTTAAGTAAAACCTCAAATAAAACCTGAAAATTGTATTGTCACTTGCAGAAACAGGCCTCACTTGTTTATATTTCCTTTAAATTGCATTAATGCAGTGTTTTAATAACCCCTTTATCTTTACAAGGTCAGTCTCCATGTCATGTTTTCTGCTGGATAAACATCGAGTTCATTCACCGTCCCCAGAGGGAAATTATACTTCCTGTTTCTTAATGAAACTATTTACGCTCCCCATAGGATCCATCTTTATTTATAACCCAGTGGAAGAAAGGCAAATATTTGCATTCATATCAGCTGAATGTACAACACAGATTCTTTGTCCATCCTGAACACTGGCTTGTTCATAGTGAAAAGCTTCATTTCAAATGCATTTATTACAGATAAAGACGAGTCAAACTGAGTCTTTTCTCATATGCCAAATATAAAACAACTTGTGGCATCTCCACCCAGGTTTACATGATTAATATTCCATATAAACTGTTTGTCTTGATGACTAATTATAGTTGAACAGCGTTAAAGTAAGATAAAGAATACCCTGTGCGGCACTAATTAAGGATAACCTGCAACAGAATTATAAATCACAGTGATTTGTTTCAAAAAAGGAGAGGCAACAATAACTCCCTGCTTCCTGAACTCCATCGAGTTCTTCGATATCGAATGTCTGAGGATATATTTACAGTTTCTAATCAGCATGACGCCACCGATGGCAGTGACACGGGCAGACACAGACGATCTGGTTTCAGTGTGGATATAATTGGATTATCAGGGGCAGACTTCATCCTTCACTGTCTGCACTGCCATCCCCACCAGCCTGGAGTAACCACCGGGCCGTGAGTAATGACAGCAAAGTGCCACGATTTATTTTTGGGTTTGGACTCCAGCTGGCTGCAAGGCCTGCAACTAATGATTATTTTCATTGCTGATTAATCTGTTGATTGTGTTCTTGAGATCATTGTTTGGTCTGTAAAATGGTGAAAAATGTTAATCAGTGTTTCCAAAAGCCCAAGATGACGACCTGAAATGTCTTCTTTTGTCCAAAACACAAAGATATTCAATTTACTGTCAGAGAGGAGGAAAGATACCAGAAAATATTTATATTTAAGAACAGAATAAAGTGGTGATTAATGTAGATTAATTTAATTCTGAAATATCTGCCAACCAGATCAACCGCTTGATACCAAAAAAAAAGACAAAACTTTGTTGGTTAAAGCTTCTTAAATATTACTGTTTACTGGATGTCATTCTAAATTGAGTTTAGGTTTTTAGTCGTGAAGTCTTCAGTGAACATTCATCGTGTTTGTCTCTCCTCTCAGGGGTACCAGGGGATGGTGGACGGTGGCGACAACATCAAGGAGGCGACGTGGGAAAGTGTCTCGAGCATGTTGCAAGTGGTGAGCGCAGCTTTCTGTTAGAACTATCCATATTTCACCTGTACCTGTATTATTCACCTGTCATTTAAAGGCTTGGTCTCATCTGAATGTTGTAATTGCTGCTGTGTATTTCAGCAACATGAAATGTTACGTATGAATGCGTTCTGACAGAGCAGCAGCAGTATTTGTGCTTGGACCAACGCAGCAGAATATCTGCTGTGCTGGTGGACGTGTGTGAGGATCATTGGTAGTGACTCAGCAGCAAAGCCTTTCGCTTTGAGCCAAACGAGTCTGATTGAATTAGACCTTTTCACTTGTTTGTTGTAGTCAGACATTCATTATCCAACGTGCAACAGTGAAACCATGCTGCCCTGAATAAAAGATTCAATACCACAAAAATTAAATCTCAAAGCATGAAAACAGAATCGAGCCAGCAGAAGAGAATAAATGTGATTTCTGATTTTAATGTGTGTGTCCTTCAGGGTGGCACAGTCATCGGGAGCGCCCGCTGTAAAGAGTTTCGTACCCACGAGGGTCGCTTGAAAGCCGCACACAACCTCGTGCAGCGCGGCATCACCAACCTGTGTGTGATTGGTGGAGACGGCAGCCTGACCGGAGCCAACCTGTTCAGAGAGGAGTGGAGCGGCCTGCTGGATGAGCTCCTCCAGCAAGGTGGCTGCTCGCTGATTTTCATATACGCACCACACTGCTGTAACTACAGGTATATACAGAGAACTTATCTCCCGCCCTCGTCTTGTTTTACAGGTCTGATCGACGAGGAAGCAACCCGCACTAACTCTGAGCTCCACATCGTCGGCATGGTGGGCTCCATCGACAACGACTTCTGCGGCACCGACATGACCATCGGTACCGACTCGGCACTGCACAGGATCATCGAGGTGGTGGACGCCATCATGACCACCGCTCAGAGGTGAACAAATCCCTAAAGGTGATGAGACGAGTAGATGAAGAAGAAAATAAACTGAAGACATAGCAAGATAAGACGTAAGGAGGCTCAGCCGGTACAGCAGGCTGGCTTGTTAGACAAGATGACTTTCACTGTAGCTGTCAGAGTCTCTCAGAACCTTAAAGACTCGTCCTATTTAGATAAGACTGAAAGGTTTCTGTGTCTGTCCTGTGCCGACCCGTTTCAACAGATCAGTCCACAGGGTTTCACTGATAAGTGCTTTTCCTTGTTTCTGACATTCCCTGTGTTTCTCACCGTCTTTCCCAGCCACCAGAGGACATTTGTGCTGGAGGTCATGGGCAGGCACTGCGGGTATGTACTTCCCCTTGTGTCAGAGTACATCAGCGAGAGATTAAAAAACCATAAGAGCATTTATATAAAAGTTTGAAATGCTAAAGTCAAATCAACTGTAAACATCGGCATTCAACTTTACCTTGAATCCTCACGCTCTTTTTTTTTTAAAGCATATTTTTATCTTAGAATAGCTCATGGCTTTGTGAAAACACTTCAGTATTTTGCAAGTGTGGAAATATTGATGATATTGATGACTTCCATTTATTAAAATGTGTGCTTGTGTGTGTGCAGATACCTGGCTCTGGTCAGTGCCCTGGCATGTGGGGCCGACTGGGTTTTTATCCCAGAAATGCCTCCTGAAGATGGCTGGGAGGACAGCATGTGTCAGAAACTGTCTGAGGTGACACACACACACACACACACACACACACACACACACACTGTATTAATACACTTTGACATCAAAATTCATCAAAATGTCCATTTCCAAAGTTGTAGGTTGTTCATCACAAGGCACATTTAATTTAAATACCAAGTAAGAATTTGTTTGAGTCGAATCCACAACCTTTAATTACATCTCCAGTTTGTAATCAGGATTGATATAGAGGTATTGAAGTCACACAGATTGATCGACTGCCAAACATTGTACTACGTCCAAGCAATCCAGATTCTAGGAGGGACTCGATGTGCAGCGGCTAAAGGAGCCTGTCTGTAATAAAGTTAAAGATGCAGGAGTAACAATCTCAAAGCCTCTCTGAGTGCAAAAGCGACTCTGGTGGGACTCGAACCCACAACCTTTGAATTGCATCTCAATTTTGTTTGACTAGAAGTCCAACGCGCTATCCATTGCGCCACAGAGCCAGTTATGTAAAACGATTCAAACAACGATAATTGTAGACTCAACTGTGAGACGCAACTGTTTGCTTAGACTAGAAGCCCACAGTGTAGCTTTAAGCTAATGCTTCTGTTTTATCCTACCAGACGTAGCTAGCATCATCCATTGCACCACAGAGCCATTTGATCTGTAGAGGTCAAACTCATGGCATTGCCATTATCAAAAAGTACCCACTTATCCAGCTGTGGCCCTCTGAGTCCTGCTGAGAACCGTCATTAAGGGGTGTGAACTGCTAGCTGGAGGGGTTCAACTCCTGAGCAAAAAGCTCTTTTCCACCATTTGGGAAATCGATGTGCCAGCCAGCAGCTTCAGGAATCTGTTTAAAAAGAAGATTTCTCAAGAACACTCTGACAAAAGCAACTCTGGTGGGACTTGAACCCACAACCTTTGAATCACATCAGTAAAAAAAACATTAAAGAGCCCTTTAATATTTGAAGCAGGTAGTTAAAGCTCCTACCAGCAGAAAAAATAGACAGTTTATAGTGAAAGTCAGTATGCAGGAAAACAAGGATATTTTTCTAGACAAAACAGCGACTCTGGTGGGACTCGAACCCACAGCCTTTGAATTGCATCTCAATCGTGTTTAACTAGAAGTCCAATGCGCTATCCTTTTGCGCCACAGAGCCAGCTTTTCTAATTAGCTCAAACAATCGTACTTGTAGAATCACCTGTTTGTTTAAACTGAAAGCCCGCAGCGTAGCTTTAAGCTAACGCTTCTGTACAACTGCTCCTGGTTGCATACACACACACACACACACACACACACACACACACACAGATACACGCACACTTCGTCAATACATTCTGACATTGATGTTAGCGGTTAGCTTAAACAATACACGTTTTGCATTATCTGCTACTGACCGACACATTTCCAGGAGATTTGATGTGGTGAGTGTGTTTGTTATCGTCCAGAGTCGATCTCGTGGTTCCAGGTTGAACATTATCATTGTTGCTGAAGGAGCCATTGACAGACAAGGACAGCCCATTACCTCTGATTTTGTGAAGGATGTGAGTAGAGCTCAGTTTCAGACTGACGCAGAGGGAGAAAAACCAGAAGCTGGACCAGCTGGTGGAGATCAATACGTCTGACAAACAGACGACAGTCACAGTTACAGTGCAGCTTTCTCTCAGTGTTGTGATTCTCTGTTTTCTTCTTGTCCAGACACTTGCCACATTCTGAGGGAAGATTTCTGTGTTTATTGTTGGTGAAAAAATAACAAATCTAATGTGTAGTATGTAGTTGGGTTGGGAAATCAAACGTCGCTGACATTTTAAGGACATCTTACAGCTGCTGGAAACATTGCTAACCTTTAAAAGACTCAATGCAAAATGTTTTAAGTTGTGCTTTCAATGCTCCTATATCCCTCCAGAATCGTGCTGATAAGAAAGGCTGAACATTAATATTGTAGCTCTTGGTGCCACAACAAGGCAGCTCAAGGAGAATGTTTAAGGAAGATAAACATTCAGGAGTGTTTTTCCATTGCAGACTCGAACTGGGACACGAACCTACAACCTCTGAATCACATCAGTTAATGGTTCATCTCAACTTTACCCGTAAACACTGTAAGAAAGGAGCCATTTAATATGTGAAGCAGGTAGTTAAAGCTCCTACCAGCAGAAAAAAAGAGAGAGTTTATAATAAAAGGGCAGGAAAACAAGAATATGTTATGCTATGATAATATGCTAGAAAAGAGCGACTCTGGTGGGACTCGAACCCACAGCCTTTGAATTACATCTCAAGTGATCAACTAGAAGTCCAATGCGCTATCCATTGCGCCACAGAGCCAGTTACATGGATATATCCAAACAAACGTACTTGTAGAGACTGTTTGCTTGAACTAAAAGCCCTCAGCGTAGCTTTAAGCTAATCCGCCTGTCCTGTCCCACCAGGCGTAGGTACCAGAATGTCTTGTAGTGCTGTGGAGTCGATCTCTCTCCACATGTGGCAAGTGTCTCCTGAAGAAACACAACCAACTACATGTCAAAATGTCCTGGTGATTCTAGAGAAAGTCACCTCACCTTTTTCAAACACAGGAAGGTTTATGAGAAGGTGATCTTTGGTTATCCTCCATTACCGGATCCAGCTTTTGGCAATGCAAAACGTTTTCTGTCATGTTTTGAAATGCATTTGCTTCTATACTCCTCCAGAACCGCGCTGATAAGAAAAGGCTGAACATTATTATTGTAGCTGAGGGTGCCATAGATTCCCACAACAAGGCCATAACTCCTGATTATATCAAGGAAGTAAGTACGGTGGAGAAGTCCGGTCACGTCAAGGACCCACGAACTCTCCTTCAGAAGCATGGACCCTTTTTTTCCTTCATGGTTTGCTGTTGGTTCGCTTCACAGTTTTATCTCCTATGTGTAACTGTTACATT
This sequence comes from Diplodus sargus, assembly GCA_903131615.1. Taxonomy (NCBI): domain Eukaryota; kingdom Metazoa; phylum Chordata; class Actinopteri; order Spariformes; family Sparidae; genus Diplodus; species Diplodus sargus. The sequence continues at coordinate 22,290,895 of CAEMYA010000024.1, read as the reverse complement.
TCGTATGCTTTCATGCAACTTTTTTCACCAAAGCACCCACTTTCTTATATTCCTCCATTAAAAATAAATAAATGTTTCATTCCATTCCCGCCATCTGCACCCTTATTTTTTACTTTTGCAAGTTCACGTCTGCATGCTCATTATTTGGCACTCGCTGACATGACAGGAGATGTTTTGCATGATTTCTCCATCTGTTGTTTTGTTTTTTTCCCAATGTTTCATTCTTGCACAGTCCCTTTTATTTCTGCATTTTCGTAATTTTAAGATATCATGTTATCTTACAAACATTTAAGCATATTTTATTGCTATATTACAGAGCTCAGCTGAGTTTGTATGCGTTTTAAACTGTTGTAAAAGCAACTCTTTGTTTAGATTAATGTTACAGCTCTTGAACTTAAGTTTGATAACATAACAATATATTGTAGATTTTACAAGACATTATTGTGCACATTTTCTATATACTATATCCTCACTGCCATCCTATTTAACTTTCCCTCCTTATCCAGCTGGTTGTTCGCTGCCTGGGTTTTGACACCAGGGTCACCATCTTGGGACACGTGCAGCGAGGTGGGACCCCGTCTGCCTTTGACAGGATCCTGGTAAGCCACAATATCATGTTTTTTCACTAACACCGCAGATGTTCCGATTCTTAGTATTGACTTTTAAATGACCTTTGCAGGCCAGTCGTATGGGCGTGGAGGCAGTGCTGGCGTTACTGGAGGCCTCCGCCAACACCCCGGCCTGCGTTGTGTCTCTGGTTGGAAACCAGGCGGTTCGACTCCCACTTATGGAGTGTGTTCAGATGGTAAGAGTGTGTGTGTGTGTGTGTGTGTGATATTAGTCATGCAGAGACCATTTCTGTGGCGTACACAGTGTCACAGAAGTGTTGTTAGCGTGTCATTCACTTGAACTGGTTAAAATATATATGAGTAGTGTCATCCAAAGTAAGCAGTAGTTGGAATAAAACCCACAACACTGAATATGTTACTGTGACACCGAACCGTTACTAAAAACAATAACAGGAACAGGTTATAAAATACAGTTTAAGCAACACATTTGCACCTAAAGATATCTGACAGTCGCAGTTGTTATCTTGGATTATTAAAACACGTTTTTTTCTAACAGTTGCCTTCAAAAATAAAGGGTGATTATCATTTCCCTTAAAACCTTCATAAAAGCTGCAGTTGTCATAACGCGATATTAAAGTGTGCGCGTCTCCGCTTTATTTTGACCTCCTCCCCCACCGTACGCGTCACCTTTGCCCCTTCGCGCGGGAATACGTCAAAGCTGCAGCTAGCCGGTTAGCCGAAGTCAAAGTGAATGATCACCAGTGGTCACAGATAATCGATAGACAGAGGACAGCATGGTCATCGTGAAGAAGCTCAAAGTGGACCAGAAGAACCGTCAGTTTACATCGAACTGGACGGAACCATGTAGTTTTATTTAACCGGACAACAACAAAGCTAACGCGTCATGCTAATATGAATGCAGGCTTTAGCTAGCTGTCAGCGACAGCGGCACGTAAACAACATGAATGCTGCCGGTTTTAATGCCAACTGCCCTACAAAGTCACATCAGCCTAAACACAAGATAATAAACATGATAAAATCGTATAAGACGTCCGTTTCTACTATGAATAAGTCGACATCGGCACGTTTCATGGACCCTTGCTAAAGCTAACACGACATTACTTTGACGCTGAGTGTGCACTTGATAAGTCGGGAGCTGCGGGCTAACGTCACGGCAGCCGGGCCAGAACAGAAACAACAGAACCGACACCAGAAAGTTCGCATCTTCCCGTCCCTCCCACGTCTCTCACTGATTGGTGAGTGAACATCCATTTATTTCTTCCCATGTACATGTTATTGTGGTACAATAATAATTACAACAACCGTAATAATTAAATTTTTATGGCACTGAGATTAGAAAACACAACAGTGCATGAGGCAGTGCTGCTAACAACACCAAACTAGTTTGTCAAATTTAATACAATAATGTAATAATATAAATTAATTTAAAAAAATATTGTTTTTATTAGTAATACTAAAAATAGCAGCAAAAGCATCTGCACATGAAACAACTTTTACCAGTTCAATGATTTTCCAAATGGCGCTCAAATAATTTCATTAAAAGATGTGCTGCTTTGGCTCTGACACAACAAATTATTTAATATACAATATTTACCTCCAAAATGTAGTGAATTGGAGGTACTGAGTAGCAGAAAATGGAAATACTAAAGTACAAGTATCTGAAAATTGCACCTAAATTCAGTACTTGAGTAAATGTACTTTACATTCCATCAAATTATAATTCTCCAGATCATTTGCAAGATACTCAGTTTTACAAAACCCTGCCCATCTTTTTACCTGCCAGACAGATGGAACAACAAGCCTGTCACAAGAAAACAAATGACCACATGACACAACTTGATATGAATGATGAAGAAGCCCTTTTATGTTTTTGTTATCAGACCCAAGAAGTACAGAAGGCCATGGATGAGAAGAAATTTGAAGAGGCAGTGAGACTGCGTGGCAGGTATTCTGTAACTACTTTGACATGATCAAATATTTCAAAGTGTATTGTATCTAAGATTCAGCTGTCTACAGATGAGTTTATAAGGCAGGTGGCAGCTGATAGAGAGCTAGCAGCACTGAATCATTTCATTTCTCTCCCCACCAGCTCATCAGAGGCTGTGTGTGATACACGAGATTTCACAGATTACAAACAGCACTCTGTCTTTTGTCTGTTTGGCAGCGTGCCCTGGTTTAACTGCATTTCCATTGATTTCTGATTGACTCTACAGCAGCAGCAGAGCTGACATCCATTGTAGCTAACATTTTTTTCCATATCTTTTATGTGCAGGAGCTTTGAAAACAATCTGAGCACCTACAGACTCCTCTCCCACCGGAAAGCAGATTCTGAACTTCCAAATGTAAGAAGCACTACAGCCAAAAAAAACAACAAAACAATGATTGTATCAATGAGTGAGATGATCACAGTTTTAATGCTTCTGATGTATCTTTCCACCAGTGGCTCTGAGACTTGTACGGTAGCATAAGGTACTTACTGGTTTAGGTGCCTTGTGGGTGCTGCAGTCTTTTTGTGACACTAACAAGAGTTTGTTTTTCTGTCACTGTCTCTGTCCTGAGGGAGAGGAGGCGGGTGATGGAGAGCGGGTCAATGTATGTGATGAGTAATGAGGCTGCAGCTGAACAGGCTTCATGTGAGCTTCTGCAGGCGTAGTTCACAGTGTAGATCAGCTTTTCAGCGCCTAGTTTAGACCTTTTTGAACTTGTTCTTACTCATCTTGACTTCTGATTTGATGATTTATTTTACTTGATATCTAATTTAATGATTTTCTAGGGCTTAATGTTTATTTACAGAGACAAAACTCCTAACTTAATTTGTTGTTATGGTAACACAGTGCCACAAAATGACAGTGTCAGTGCTCGTTATCTGTTGCCCTGTCCGTCATTGCTTATTTCTTCATGGCTCTGCTTAGAAGTCTAGACCCGCAAAGGGTTGCTGTAGTGCTTCAGTGAGGGCGTCCCATCAGTCCTGCTGTCGAGGACAATCTCACCGTCTTGCTTTGATCTGCTTCAAATGAACCTGAAGTCGTCCTCCTTACGGTTACATGTCATCTGTGGAGTCTGACGGGGTCTTTGTTTGCTCATAACTCAGACTGGACAGGCTCCATGCTCTCGCTGTTCAAAATCCAAAGTGTTACTGAGAGCAGAAGAAAGTTTATCAGTTTTAATCTTACAATCCAAGATGAAGTAAGTAGTCTTGAGTTCATCAGCAGCTGAGAGTTGGACGCCTGTTCATTTTGAGCGTCTCCACATTGTCTTCCTGTTCATTAATCCAGTCCACCGGCTCAATTAGAGGCCTTTGTAGTTGATTGTATCAGGCATGCATTCAAATATAGGTCTCATACACACAACTTCATGGTCTTCAACAGTTTCTGTGCAGCAATATTTGGATTGTGCACTTAAATATTTCACACTCAGCAACAAGTAGCACCGACAGTCTTAAGTTTTAAAAGCAAGAAAACATTGTTAAGTTATGAGGATTTTTATTTGAGCGTTGATACTTCCCTGTTGTCATGAGAAAGCAGCTGCTGCTTCACTGCGTCTTTTAGCAGCATGTGGCTTCTTGCATGCGAGGTAATCTTTGCCTGCTGCTATGCTGCTCTGAGGCAAAGTCTTGCCTGGCTCCTCAGCAGTTAATGAGACATGGATGGTATAATCAGGCAGTGGAGACCAACTGTCAGGCATGAGAATGATTATAAACTTAATTTGCAGTAAAATGCTGTGATTGTTAAAAGTACAAAAGAAACAGCAGAGTGTCTGATTAGTCTCCATCATGTCTGCTACAGAAAGTCTTCATCACCTCCTAAAGTTGCTGATATACCATCTCCTTCAAAACAAGCATCGTACATGCTGTGATTTTACCCTGAATGTAAGATTCACACGAGGTGTGAAGATGCTTTTAAATGTCACAGAGCTTGGGGGGGTGTTGGAGCATATGGCCATACTGTACAGAACTGCCAGGTTTGGCTGTGTGTGTTTGTGTGTGTGTGACTGCTGCTCTCTGTCCCCTGCAGAGCTCCTTTAACGTGGCCGTGCTGAACGTTGGTGCCCCGGCAGCAGGTATGAACGCCGCCGTGCGTTCTGCGGTCCGAGTGGGAATCACTGAAGGCCACAAGATGTTTGCTGTCAGCGACGGCTTCGAGGGATTCTACAAGGGACAGGTGAGATTGAAACTAATACATACAGCTGTGTAGCGTGCATCACATGATCGATGAGATGTGAAGCAGATTGAGAAAGAAAAGACCGCATCTTTACGTTACTTGATTTGTCTGACCAACAGTCCAAAACTCACGCTAAAAACTTTTAAATTAAATTAAATTGTTGACTCTTTTAGAGTCGCATATACAGCTCACTAATGAAGCCTGTATTCATTTGATCTTGCGCAATGATCCCAGTGTTGCGAGAGCTCCAGTTCATTCTTCTTGAATAAATATTACAGTCATGCTGTGTACACTGCAGCTCCGTGCTGCTACGTTACTCATGTCTGTGCAGAACCTTACTTGCCTGAACTTGACACTGCTGACACGTTAGCATATCTTAAAACGTGATCGGTCTGCTTTTTTTTCTCTGTGGCTGTTTTCTTTCACCACTCTGTGCCTCTCTATCACAAACGTCTTTATTGCATTTGACATCTGAACACTGTGACTTTGGCTCCTGCATTCCTCAGTAGACCCTGAAGTAAACTCTACTCTCAGTCTGTGCATACGACTGTGCGTAAAACTACCAGCACTCATTAATCAGAGCAAACAACAGGGTTGAGCTACGTTCCTTGGAGGTCATAGTGACATGACTGACCAGTAGAAGGGAGCAGGAAGTAGCGGTGACTCTCCTCTCTGTGTGCTCGGCGGCCTACAATGATAAGACTTAAGTGTGTCCAGATAAACAATGCTGCTTACTGTAAGCCAATTACTCCTCTCCCACAGCAGCAATATCACGTAGGCCTGTACAGACACGCATAGTCTTTGCCTTATTCGTTTGCTTCTTGTTACACTGATGCTTTCTAGAAACACGCACACTCTTCTTCAGCCATGCAGAGAGTAGCGGTACCTGTTGAAAGCAATAAAGCCCGGAGGCGAGTTCTCTTGTAGAGGGATTAGAATGATTGAAAAGTGAAGCTGTGATCCCGAGCTAAAATCCGAGCTAAGTAGGACACTGATTACTTTGGAGCTGCCGGTTAAATGTAGCTACACTGGCACAGTAACACACATTACAATTGATTTGAGTAGCACTTTTATTTGCCGTGTTCAGTTCATTTAAAAAAAACTTGCAGTGACATTTTCTTTTTCCCAAATCAGTGTCAGTCCAGATAAGATTTCATGGGGACTTTTTTTCTGTATGAAATTGATCCAATAGATTCTGTGACTGTGACGTCTGTCGATCTGTGTATTATCACTGAAACATCAACAAAACTAAATACTGAAGTTAAGTACAACCATGATTCTAAGAAAAGGTGCAAAACAAATACAACAGAATGTAATAATTCTCTCTTTCTTTTAAACATTTATTCAATTGAAAACTGTACAAAGACAATATATGTAATGTTTTACCCCGTCAACTTCATAGATGTTTGTATTGTATATATGCTTAATGTGATTTTGATGCCATCAACACATTTCAAACAAGGTGACACAGGGGCAACAAAAGAAAGTTGTAGAAGGCTCTAAAAACATCTGTGTGAGGGCGAGATTTGTTTGCAAATGATTGCATATGTTTTTATTCACATTTTACAAAGCGTCCAAATTTCTTTGTAGTCAGGGTTGTTCTTTCAAAGTAAACTTAATCAAAATGTGAATAATTACAACGCAATTTTGTTTGTTTTTTAAATCAGATCAAGGAGATCAAGTGGGGAGATGTTGGTGGTTGGACTGGTCAGGGAGGTTCTCTGCTCGGGACAAAACGGTAGGTTGAAGTAGAAGAAAAAGTTTAATTTGTTATGACTGTGTTGTAGATTACAGAAGGTGTGATGAACAAGTGATCTATTGGTTTATCTTTGTGTTGTGTCTGTGACCTGAGAACTGGTGGAAAAGTTCCACAGATAATTTTTCAAAAATTCCTTAATTTTTTTCCCCATTTGAGAAAACAAACAAACATTTTTTTAGAGGAATCTTTTCTTTTTTCATGTAAACTTGGGTTGGGTTTTTTTTTATATACTTTTCTTCTCTGAAACTGTCAAAACTTTTATTCCTGAAGTCATAAACACAGGAAGGAAAACTTTTTAGATCAAACTTATCAAATGGATCACCAGAAAATAAATTAAAAAATAGAATGTTACTGAGCTGGTTACAGTTTTTTATCCTTTCGAAAGCAGGTCTCCAAAAACTAATCTCAGGGGCTTCTTATCCCATCGTAAACACAATAAAAACATAATTTTAACAAAAGTGAAGTGGAACATTGTTTGATTATTGAAATGTTTCCATCCTCTATGTTAGAACTCTTCCCGGCAAACATCTGGACAAGATTGCTGACCAGATTCGGATCCATAACATCAACGCCCTGCTCGTCATTGGAGGATTCGAGGTATGTAACTTTTTTTATTTTTCAGTATAATGGCATTTTTTAAAATCTAGATATCACAGTATTTTTATCACATGGAAAAAGTAGAAAAACAAGCTTGCAGTTTTAGTATTTCTTCATACTTTTAATATGTTTTTTTGTACTGTTGTATATTAAAAAAGCTACTGATAGTTGAATGAAATGAGAATTCTTGAGTATTGTTAAAAGATAAACCTGAATGATGTTCAGCCATACAGTGTTGTTAAGTGCTCTGTCTTTCATTATGTATTGTGTTGTTTAACATTGTTGAGTCCATTTCATTGCCACTGATTACCCTATACAGCATTTCAAGTTGCAATACATGTCTTAACTTCCAACCATTTTTCAAAAAAATACACCTGAGACACATTTAAATGTTATAGGCTCTCTCCTTGTCCGTCAGTTAATACTTTATGGCCAAGCTGCAAAGCCAAACCATGGGATGATTTGTCTATAAACACTCCAATCAGAGTCAATAAAAATTACATTAACTAAAAGATTAATTTAATATTAAGCTGAACAGTGAAGAGATGTCTGATATTACATTTTGGGTGTGAATATTGTAACCTCTATCTAGTTAAAAACAAAAAACAAAAGAATAAAATGGGAAATAAATAAATCAAACATGAAAAGTACATTTTCCAGAATACAGATTTTGACTTTCTCAGCTTGGTCAGAAGACGAACGCTGTCTCCCTCCCTGTCTTTGTCTGTGTGGAGCTACAACCTCCTCTGTGTGTCTCACCGTCCCTCGTGATTGGTCTGGCTCTCTCCTCTTGGCTTCTCCTACCAGTAAAACTCCTCCCAGGCCTTTCGTCTGCTCCCTCCGCCATTACTCTCTCTGATCCTGCTAGAATCCATCTCCCACCCAGCTTCCGCTTTTTGACTCTTTAGCTCTTTGGTTTGGCTCTTTGCTTTGGCTTCTGAGCTCATTGGCAACCAGCTGGTGGAGAAGATGAAACATCGTGCAGCCAAAGAGCTCCTCCCGCCATGTTTTTGTCCTCCTGTCCACACCTTGGCGTTAGGCCTCTTCACGTTTCTCCAGCACCTCACTCCCTTGTTCTGTACATCCTCAACAACAAACCAATGGCTCTCACTGCTGCAGGGCTACTTGGGATTACTGGAACTTTCTTCTGCGCGGGACAAATATAGCGAGCTCTGTGTGCCCATGGTTATGGTCCCCGCCACCGTGTCCAACAATATACCCGGTTCAGACCTCAGCATTGGCTCAGACACGGCTCTGAATGCCATTACTGATGTAAGTGCGGCTGGGTTAGAGAGCGTATGTGTGTGTCTGTAGCCTCACACACACTCCGTCCAGCCTGAAAGAGTTTGGGGCTTCGCCGATCAACAGCTCGCGTCCTCGCAATGACAATCAGAAGGTTGACAAGTTAGAAGCAAGGGGCCACATCGGATTCCTTCTTAACCTAAAACTTAAAATAGTTTTTTTGTCAGAATGCCATCGTTAGTAGCTGAAGCCACTGTTAAAATAGTTGCAGATATTTTGATATAGGAATTCGAAAATGAATCATATGTTTCTTTGTTTACCTTTTTAAAAATTGTGGGATTCTTTTTCAAAGATCCTTTTTTACGGCTATGAATCTGGTGTTTGAGCAAAATCTGGATGCACGACAGAGAAAAAGCTTGAGAAGCTGTGAAGTGTCAGTGGGCTGCAATATTTTCTGTGTAAACACAGGCAACCTGACACTCGACAGCCAAACCTACAGGTAGGATTCTGATGAACGTAAACGGAATATACACGCTCGACCTTCTGCTTTCACATAAACAAAACCATACCATAATGGTGGTGGTGGTACAGTGTACAGTACAAGTATGAAAACAAAGACACAGGCACGACAATTCAGTTGTTAAGTTTACTGAACTCAGTCACAATTAGCACAGAAGCTAATGTCCACAGATTCTGCATCAGGGCACATTGAGCAGAAAATCCTTGTTGCTGATTGTTGTTGTTGGAGGCGAGCTGGTCGGCGGAGGTCCCAGGTAAGTGTGTGGGCATGCAGTGACGTGTTGTGGCATGTTTTTTTGCGCGTGGCCGTGGCGTGTTCGTGCAGCCCTCTCTGTGTTTGTTTGGGAAACAGCAGACGACCGGACGGCGATCTGGTTCAACACAATAGGGAAGCTCTGCTTGCTCCCACTCAAATGGCACAGAGTCAGTGTGTTCGGACAGTAAGTAAGCATGCTGAGTGCACGAGCACGGAGTCTAGCATCACTGAACCAAGTCCACATTTCAGTCTTGTTCTTCTTCAACCAGTCTGCATGCCTGATTTTAAAAAGATAAAAAGACAAGCCCTTCGTGTCTTGAACATAAAAGGAAACATCGCTGGGAGCCTCTCGAGTTCTGCCACAGTCTTTATCTTGTCGCGTCAACACCGCTACATGTCAGTCGGGGTGAATCCCTCACTCCCCCCCATCCCATCTCCTCTCAGCCAATGGGAAGCCAAAGCCCACTCTGTCACCTGGAGAGAGCCAACCAGTAGCTCACACAGTGTGGAGCACACACACACACACACACACACACACACACACACACACACACGTTACAGAGCTGCATCTCCATGGTGTCAGTTTAATTCAGAGGACTCCCTGTACTTCTGTCCTTCAGCCTTGGTGGTGAAGTGCTGATGTCTGGAAAACAGTTTTTTAATCCTCAGAGTTGACCGAATCATCAGTGTCACTATCAAAACCAAATAATGTGATATGTATATATTTTTTGGACTGGAGAAACTAAAACATCTTTCCCTTAAACATTAAACTGTTGAACTTGTATATTTAAACCAGCAGCAGTTATGTACAACAAGTACATATATTGAAATTAGACCATCAGCAAGAGAGTTATTCCTCTATAAAAGTGCCTGTGTCAGATTCTGAGAACTAGAAATATTATTTCAGCTGAGGTTGAATTGAGGAGCCTCTGGTCGTACGGCAGCGGATATTTTACTGATCACTTTTAGTTTTCTCAAAAAAATACTAATACCAAGCAAATAAATCTGTAAGTCGTAGGATGACATGTAACCTATGTGTATAAATGTTACAAAAACATTGTTTTACCATCGTTATATTCCAGTTAATAACATTACCAAGCCACACATAGGTGCAATATCTCATTGCTATGCAACCTGCAAACAACCAGATTCTAAAAATGAAAGTTCCTTGAAGCTGCTTTAAGTTTTTTCAAATCTTTTCATTTGCTGAGTGTATATATACAAGATGTTGTACAAGATGACAGAAACACCCCTGAAACTAACTAAAGTAGATAATATTTATATTGAAGAGAAAGTTTTAATTCTAGGAGGAATATTTTCCTGTGTCATTCATGACTGACATTCAGAAAAGGAACAAAAAAGTGATTAGTTGCTTCCTTAATAACAACAAAAACAGTGCACTATTTCTAACATTAATGCATCAAACATAATGTAAACAGCTGCCGAGGTAAAGAAGGACACGAGCCAGGAGAGCCACTGTGCACCATGAAGCAGCTTGTAAAACAACACTAGTTTCCACACGAGGACACAATGAGCTGCTCTCAGATATGCAGTGTTGCCCCCCAGTGGTCTAACAATATATTACGGCCACCACCATCAGGCCTTTGAGTCCCTGCTGCAGCTGTACGAGGCCCGGGCCGACTACGAGGAGTTTTGCATCCCAGTGTGCATGCTGCCTGCCACCATTAGTAACAATGTGCCCGGCACTGACCTCAGTATCGGCGCCGACACGTCCCTCAACGCCATCGTGGAGGTAAGCGCCCAGAACAGAAGAATGTTCACAGCTGGAGTTATTCTGCAGTGTTACAGCTGTTTGATAATGACTGATAATGTGACGATCAGCAGATTTTGTTGGATGTGATTTGAACTTTTAAGTTATTTAGTTTGTCTATAAAACAGCCGCTGACCCGTCAGTGTGTTGCTGCTGTATAACCAGTGAGGAGTTAACCGTGCATCAGAATATTTGATCTCACTCCTGTTGTAGTTTGGACTCTGACAGGTAACTGTGACTGCATGTTTACTCGCTGTTTGACTTTCTCTTCTAAAGTAGAGCTGCTGCTGATCATTCTCATCACTTTTCTTTTTCCATAACTGATTCGATTTGATTTACTTTAAGTCTATAAAGATAATTTGATTATCTTTATAATTGTATTTTGATTTAAGTTCTCCACAGTACAAAGTGACAGATTCAGATTATTTTTTATTTATCACCAGTTTATTTCAGATTCATATTCAAATAGAAAAAAAACAGCAAATCTCCACATTTGAGAAATTGAAGCCGGCAAATGTGAAAGTGTTTCCACTTAATTATTGATCTGATTCATTCTCCATCTAATATCTGTTCATTGAATAATTGATGATCACTCCAGCTCTACTTTAATGATTTATTTTTGCTGTTGCATGTGGTGAACAAATCTAACATGTTGCTCGGTAATGAGGGTTAAATCTTTGTGCGACGCAGACATGTGATCGCATCAAGCAGTCGGCCAGCGGCACCAAGCGGAGGGTCTTCATCATCGAGACCATGGGGGGCTACTGCGGCTACCTGGCCACTGTGGGCGGTCTGGCCGCGGGCGCCGACACGGTCTACATCTACGAGGAGCCGTTTGACATCCGGGACCTGCAGGTCAGAGACACACAGCAAAACCACGTTGTGAAACTTAATATATATTTAGTAAAGCTGTTTTAATAATGCAGCATTGAAGAGTTCAGGCTCTGGCTGTGCTGAAGCAGCACAGATCACACGAGAGCAGCGCAGCTTGTTTCTTCCGTTCATCGCTGCCTCTGTCTGGAGGTTTCAGGATTGTGCAGGTGACCCAGATTACGGCTCTGCGTATGAAGCGATGTATTAATAACCTCTGAGCAGCATCACTCATTCCATGAAAGACAGATCCCATCAACACAGATCAGGTCAGCGCGATTAGAGACGTCAAGGCGGGCGCAATGTTTATATTGTTACTGCGTCAAAATCGAGGCTCCATCCACCTGGACACAGGTAACTTTAAAAACAGAAAAGATCTCTGAGAAGGCCAGAGTTTATACACCAAAGACAAACACTCAAATGTCATAACATATACTCAGTCCCCATTAGCTAATAATGCTACATACACAATGAGAATATATGAATATTAATGTGACATTGTTTCCAAAAGTCTCTGTTTCTGTAATCACTGAAAACTACAGAAGCCCAGAGGGACAAATTACATCTTTTTTCCCTGAAAAATAAAAATGAAGGAGAAAAACTGTTTAAAACAGAGTGAAAAAAACATTTTTAGGATCATTTATTTTCTTTTACTCGTGTGAGATTCTTAGTGGAAAAAGAAATTTAAGAGAATTTTTAAAAATTCCTCTGAACAAAAAGAAATTCTCCCTTTTTTTTTGTTTCAATCACATGTTTTTTTTTCTGTTGAATTTGCACATAGAAGGAAAACAAATCATTTTTACTCTCAGTTCCAGAGAAAATTCTCCTGATTATTTTTCTCTCAACACTTTTCACAGATGGAAAAAAAACATTAAGAAACTTTATTCTGGCAAAACTTTTTTTCCACTACAAACAACAAAAAATGACCAAACAACAAAAAAGAAACACCCGTGTACGTGTCGTCTAAGAAAAGCCGAACACAAACTTTACAACTGCAATTTTATACAGAGCCTTTTATTTTATGTGAGCCCCTGTGTACTGATATACTTTATGTTTTTAAGCAGCTGTTCCATCTTATCACACGTTTTTTTGCTCCAGAGTGTAGAAATATTATATCTGGATTGTTTTTATATCCTGATAATTTGAAATAAATTGCAGAACTGATGATAAATGGAATGAAAAGCTGTATAGAAACCACTCTCGGCTTCATTAGGAGTGTAGAAATAGTGATCACGTCGCCCCCTGGTGGTTCAAACGTCACCCTGCATTGCTCTGTTCCCGGGGAGTGTTGAGACGGAGGCGTGTGATTTGTGGCTGGATCGGCTGCTGGTGCAGGTCGCAGGCCGCTGTTGCTCCGGTTTGATGTGAGGCTTCGCTCTGTGTTTTTCAGGCCAACGTGGAGCATCTGACGCAGAAGATGAAGACGAGCATCCAGAGAGGCTTGGTGCTCAGGTGAGGCTCCATCACTCCAACACCACACAATTTGTTCTCCTTTTTTTTTACGATGCGTTTGCGAGCCACAGCTGTTTCCATGGCATTACCTTTCCACTCACTGTGGGATGTTGCATGAGTGAGTGAAGGAGCGAACACAACGCAAGGAGAGAAAACATTATTTTAAAACAAATCATTGACATGTTGCGATGCGTTATTGTCGACATCTTTTATTGTATCTCTACTCGTGTCTCTGACAGCTGATCGACCTCACACACGTCGTTCCTCGTGTCGTCCGTCAGGCTATTTCAGTCCGCTGCACCATCTGACTGTTCAAACTGCTCCCAGCAGGACGAGGCGTGTGGAAATAGGACGAGTGTAGTATTTTGGACGGTGTGTAGGTGACATTGTGTGCTGAGGTTTGCACCTGCGTAATTTCACTTTCATTACAAGACGATCGCACGCAGCTCTGCAGGTCGCAGTCGACAGAACGCTGGTGCTCTGGCTCAAGGGCACTCGAGGAACCGAGAACTAAGCTTGAGGACACTTTGTAGTATCTCATGGTGCAGATAGTTTTATTTGTCCGGGTTATTTCTTGGATATAAAGCAGATCTGACAGCAGGTGGACGAACCCTTTAACTGACCTGCTGCCCTTTTTTAAAATGTGTGTGTGTCCTAGAAATGAGAACTGCAACGAGAACTTCACCACTGACTTCGTCTACCAGCTGTACACTGAGGAAGGACGAGGCGTGTTCGACTGCAGGAAGAACATCCTCGGTCATATGCAGCAGGTCAGACACACACACACACACACACACACACACACACACACTCACACACACACACTCTTGTATCCCTGGACGAGCTGTTGGAGTCTGTTTGTTTGTTTTCAGCCACTTCAGTTGTTCGGGGAGAAGCTGCAAAGCTCTTTTGCTGTGAAACTCGATACACTGAGAGAAAGAGACGTTCTGTCAGGGCTTCTGTTAAATACCAACAGATTAAATAATATCGATCATGCCGAATTACTGTTTTACTGAATTCTATTTTCCAGGATAAAGAATGAAACAAACTAAGATAGAGAGCCCATAAATGCATGAAATCTAACGTGGATAATCTTGCATAGAAGATACAAATACTCCTTTGAAATGTTGCGATATTAAAGTTTTGGGTTATTTTGATTTTTCTCTTCACAGGGAGGAGCTCCGTCACCATTTGACAGAAACTTCAGCACCAAGATCTCAGCTAAAGCCATGCAGTGGATCACACGGACGCTCAAGGACTCATTCAAAGGAGGTAAAACATCACGATTTAATCAGATGGTTTATTTGCTTTTGGTCGCTTGTTTATTTGACTTTAATCAGGGCTGTGTAAATATCAGCGTCTGTGCATGACTGCGTTCAGAACAACGTGCTGTGGTTCTGGTTCTGGTTCTAAAGGCCGATGCTTCTCCTCCCTGCAGGCCGAGTGTTTGCTAACTCGGAGGACACCGCCTGTCTGCTGGGGATGCGTCGCAGAGCGCTGGTGTTTCAGCCCGTGTCGCAGCTCCGGGACGAGACGGACTTTGTGTAAGAAACATTTTCAGTTTTAATCTCTGTGGCAGTTCAGCTGCTGGATTTATATTCACTGAATGTTAGAAGATGTAATTATTTACTAAATTCACAACATGAATGAATGAGTCAGTCCATGTTTTATAGAAGTGCTGAGGGACATTTTTTTCCCCCAGATCATCCAAGTTTGATGTGACTTGATTCCTCTCCTGTGTTTGACTTGAGAGCTGGTTCTACAATGTTATTTCTATCTGTGAAAATTCAAAGAACACATTTTCTCTCTGGTTTCACACATGAAAAGAAAACAACTTCTCAGTAGGAAGATGACGAGTTCAGAGGATTTTTTGTTTTTCATGTTGGAAACCAAGTGTGGGGAAAAAATATTTCTTTCTCTGATTCAAACATGAAAACAAAAACTGATCCATAAAACGTTCTACTTGGTTTCTCAGTTTGTTTTCCATGTGTGGAACAGAGAATACAAGAAAACAAGGTGGAAAAAAGTTTGGGCTTAAAAAAAGCTGATTTCTTTCTCTGGTTCAAACATGGAAAAAACAACTCAAAATGTATTTTCCTCTTGGTTTCTCAGTTCTTTTTTTTTCCTTGTCTGGAAGAGAATAAAAGAAAGAAAGAAAGAAAATGAGAAGTGATTAGTTTTTGCATGTGTGAAACAGAAAGTTTGGGTAACAATGTTTTTTTTATTGTCCTACTCAGTTGTAAATAGATAGTTTTCTAAGTGTGCAACAAGTCAAACATTCAGAGGAAGAAGTTATTCTTCTTTTTTTCTTTGTGTAAAACAGTGAAAACAGTCATGAAATCATTTTTATTTATTTATTTAATTTTTCTCATGTGGAAAAAAGTTTGAGAAAGAGAAAAAGAGATCTGATTTCTTTTGTGGAAGAGTGTAAAAGAATAATCCTGAGAAATGTTTAGTTTTTTCATGTGTGAAACCAAGCAGGAAACAAATTTGAGTCGGAGAAACCAATTTGTTTTTCTTAAATTGTTTCTCAGTCGGGCTGAGTGCCGAGTGAGGTGAAGCCACAGAGCAGCTTCAGCTCTTCATAAAAACGTTGTCTTTTGTCTCCTCAGCCACAGGATCCCGAAGGAGCAGTGGTGGCTGAAGCTCCGTCCACTCATGAAAATCCTCGCCAAGTACAAGACGAGCTACGACGTGTCCGACGCCGGCCAGCTGGAGCACGTGACCCGGGTCCGACCCAAAGAGAGCAACACCTCGGCGACCATCTGAGCCGCCGCACGGCTGCCGGAGGAGAACTTCACTCCCGACGGCTTCACAAAACAGTGACAGCTACTCACACGATGACTGATCGACTGCTGATTGACCGCAAATAAATTATGGTAGATTTTAAAAGATAGTGAGGTTCTATTAAACGGTGAAGTCACGACACGATTCAGAAGGAAGCGTCCACGTTTTAAAGAAGTGACAGATTAAATTTGAGGGTGAGAAGTTTGGCAGAAAGCTCTCGACATAGCACAGAGCTAGCAGTGCTGACACGGTATCTTCTAGATCCCCAATCAAAGTAATTATAGACTTAAATAAATAAATATATATATCTACGCACTCCTCATCATGTACTGTATTAGTATTAAAGTTGTCCTGAAACTGAGTTCTTTTAAAGCTGCCCAGCGTCCGCGTTGTTGTTTGAACACAGCGGCTGAGGTGGCGACGCATCCACAAGCTTTTGTGATTTTTATTATTTTCTTACAGCACTTTCGAGCCCCATAATTTAATGTAAACCCCTGAAGCTGCTCATAAAGACAGAATATATATATGTGAGGAGGATCACACGCCGTCCGCCTGCTCACACGTCCATCAACCATCTCGACTGTAAAACGCTTCGAGATGAACACCTGCGGGACAACGTGAGCCGAGCAGGCCGTGTGTGTGTGTGTTAGCGCGTCCCATCACCTGCTAATTGTGTGTGTGAGTGTGTGTGTTGGTGTCGCCTGTGTGTCCCACCCTGGGCTTTGTGTGTGACATCTTCCTCTTAGTGGTGTTTGTGAGTAGAGTCCTGCTGTTGCTGTAGTTTGGCGGTGAAGCGGAGGAAGTCTGAAACCTGTACGCAACATTACCTGTATGTGAAGGCAGCCTGATGTGTCTCGTCACAGAGTAATAAAGCTTTTATTGTGTGGAACGTTTTGAATCAAGACTGTTTTTTTTTTCCAAGAAACAAAGAGCCGACTCGGGTTTAGTATTTCAACATGATGGTGTAATATTCACATTTTCATAAATATGTACATAGACAGAAAAGCAATCTGAAGAATCAGATTATGACTAAAACACTGATCAGGCAGCCGTCCGCTTCGTTTGGTGCGTTCTGGTTTTTTTTGCCACTGTTTAAATCCTCACAAGAGAATTTGTTTTGAATATTCAGAACCTCTCGCCACTGAAGTACAACTGCAGTCAAGTTACGTGTCTAAATGGTAACAGCTGATTATTTTACAATCCATGACGGGTCTTTTTTAATGGTCTCGTTCTCTGGACCCAGGATGGTGACGCCACACGTCCTCTGGCCGACACCGAGGTATCTGCAGGAAAACACCAACATTTGTTTTATACTTAACAAACACATTCTGAGGGTTTAGAACTGTTAGGGTTAGGATTTGTTAAGATTTTACCTTTCAGCCACGTCCACCAGATTTTTGTGAGTGACGGCGAAGAGTCTTTCTCTGTGACTCTGCTTCATCTCGTCTGTGACGCCACTGAGGAACAGACCCATTCCTGCAACGCAAGGAAACAAAACAAATAGCTTTAAACAACAGGTGTGGTACAGAAACATCAAGAGAGAAGTTTAGTAACAAAGATAGAAATAAAACTGGAGTAATTTAAGATGTGTATTAAAACATTCTAAGGTGTCTGTAGAGGATTAAATAAAGTTTAATCTGCGATGTTGCCATAAATGTGCTTAAAAGATCTGAAGTGAGGTTCTCGGTCCAGCCAGCTGCTGTCAAGACTTCATCTCACAGTGGGAGAGTCTCACCTTTGCTTGAAGGCGCCACAGGTGAGTCGACGGCTGAGAACACCGACAGTTTGGCTTCATCGATGTCCTGCTGGGTGAACTGTCCTGACTTGGCCCAGTCGACGCCTCTACGGAACGCGGACAAGGTTTGCATCGAGTTCGGGTCTCTTAGAGACACGACAGAAAACATCTGGTCAGCACACATAGTTACTGTTTTCATTATTGATTCATCTGTTTGTTATTGTCCACACTGAGTGTTTAATATATTTAACCAGCGAGGGATTATAGTTTTTTTTTTTTATGGATACTCAGAGATAACTCTTACTAAGCAGAACTCTTCCTGAAGCAAACAAGCAGATGACCCTTTGCTGACTTTTACAAGTTCTTCTGAAGGAAGAGGATTCCCTGTAGATGCACTTCCTGCTCACCTGTACGAGTAGAAGGTGAAAACTCCTCCTCCCACCCTGGCCCCGCCCCCATAGGCTCCTCCCTTCTCCCGGATCTCTCCGTGGAGAAACTTGGCCGTCATCATCCGTGCCAGGATGCACAAACTGAAAAAGAGAAAACAGAGAGAGAGAGAAAGTGGTTATCAGACAGAAGCTGTGGAGGTGATAAACACCCAGCGCTGGTCTGTGATGTGAGCCGGTTACCTGGCGTAGTCCTCGTGGGAGAACGGCACCGTACGAATACTCTCGCTGACAAAGTTGACGGGGAACGGCATCGGGAATAAAGTTTTCATCTGACACGGACTGAAGTTCAGCTCCTGAAGAGTGAAGTAACAAACACAAACTGCTTAATCCTCATTCAGAGTCTGGTTGACTGACTGCGAAATGAAACCGGCAGAAAACACAGAACTTACAGAGATGAGTTTCCTGCTCGGCCCGGAGTCGACCCGAGGGTCCAGAGGCCGCTAATAAAGGAAACACAGCAGGAAGAATATTATATTACAGCTTCATAGACAACTGGACAAACATGAATAAGCCTGTTGATGTCTCACCTCGACAATATTACTTCTGACAGGTTTACGCTCTTTTCTGTTTTCAGACACATCCTTCATAAAAGTCTCCAGCTGTGCGGCTGTGTCGGACATTTTCTGTGGAGCCGCGTTCACTGCACACCTGCAACAAACACACGGTTTTAATTCCAAGTGATGTTGCAGCAAAATATACCGACTCCAACAGAACCACGGGTGTAAAAATGAGCCCACCTCATGTTGTCGGGGTTGAGAAGGTGTTTTTTGATGCGGGGCAGCGTTCGGATGACTTGGCTGAGGTCTGACATCTCTGCTATCCTCTTCATGAACTTCACCTGATGTTCAAACGACAGAAAAACAGCCGTCTCACAAATGTGCAAACACATAAGTAGTTGTGACTGTGACTTCATAAGATGATCAGTACCTGGTCCATCCCACCGAACGTCTCCTGGAGGTCTCCTGCTGGAGTCAGGTGACGGCCTGAGCGGGTCATGGCGTACATGTGACCAGAGTAGGAGATCCCATTGGCCAGCTCCTGTGCTGACATCATCACCAGCACTCTGAGGCGCTCCTCGTCATCCAAGCGGGGGCTAAGAAGAAGAAGAAGAAGAAAGACGTGTTTTAACACCACGCGCTGATAGAAAAAGGTAGTAAACTGATTTGAAGACGCACCTGTTGAATATTTCGCTCCACAGCTGGAACATGTGCGGGAGGTTCCGGTCCAGACACGAGGAGTTCAGCAGGACACCCTGAAACAGACAGAACACGACCGTTTTATTACTTTAAATGCTCAGAACACTGTAAATAAATCAGTGATTTGTCTGTGAGCTGGCGCTGACCTGCTCGTACATGTCCAGCTGGGTGGAGTCCTGGATGACCTGGGTGGAGACGGACATGCCCCCCGTCCTCAGCTCCTTCTGCTGGGACTGCTGCCTGTAGTCCAGAGCTCCACAGCCCATCCTGGTTACACAAACAGAAACACAACACTTAGTCTTTAAACATGTGACTTTTGAGTTCAGAAGCCTGCACAGTATTGTTCTTGTTCTGGTCGTGCAGACTGACAGATGAACTCACTTGGTGATGACGCTGCAGAAGAGCGGGACATAAAGCCGGAGCTCCTCCGGCAGCGTGTTGAGGCTGCACATGGCTCTGAAGTAAACCAAGCCGTTGGTGGGCTGCTCACAGAACTGAACCGGAACACCTCCTGTGGGGAATCAGGACAGGAGAGCTCTTCACCAAACAAGACGAAAACACAAAGCAGCCGTTACTGTGGAAATATGATACGAAGAGCCGAACCTGCCGTGCTGATCTGAACGGG
This sequence comes from Diplodus sargus, assembly GCA_903131615.1. Taxonomy (NCBI): domain Eukaryota; kingdom Metazoa; phylum Chordata; class Actinopteri; order Spariformes; family Sparidae; genus Diplodus; species Diplodus sargus. The sequence goes on along the minus strand of CAEMYA010000024.1, from coordinate 22,270,887 downwards.
GGTGACGGGTATCGTGGGCTCGATGTCGGACACTTTGAGTGCAGGCAGACAGGAAGCGTCCTGGGTTTTACTCTGAGCGTCCAGCAGCTCCAGACCTTCACAGAGAGAAACAATAATGAGACATCTAGTTTAAATCTGAAGAGCCTAAAATGAAATCCTGTATGTAAAGTATTTGTTCAGGAATTGAGACCAGTTAAAAAAACAATTTCTGAAAATTTCCAGAGCTTTTTTTCAGGAGAAATTTTTCTGACATGAAATTTTTTTTAAAAAAAACAGGAGACGTTTTCTGTCCATGTGTAGAAGCATGAAAAAAAAGCAAAACATTTCTCACATAAAAAATTTCAATAATATCTGAAAAATTACTGAACATTTCCAGAAATTTGTGACATCGTTTTTAGAGCTTAAATGAATTCAGGAGACATTTTCTTTCCATGTGTGTAACCGGGCAAAAAACAAATGTCAGGAAAAGTTTTCTCTCAAATTTCAGGAGGAAACACGAACAAAAGCTTTTTTTTTTTCAAATCCATGTAAACATTTTGCGGACTTTTTTTCTCGCATAAAATGAAAAGAAAATCTAGAATTTTTTTTACCCATATGTAAAAAAAAATCTGGAGATTTTCCTCTTTTTAAACCTTCACTTTTCTTTCTGAATTTTATAAAAATGTTCTGACATTTTTTTCTCAAATTCCAGGAGAAGACGTGAACAAAACGTTTTTTTTTTTTAAATTTCATGAAAAAATGTTCAATAAAACATTTCTCAGATAAAAAAAAATGTCTGAAAAGTTTCATAAAATTAAAAACAAAATCTAAACTTTTTTCAGGACTATTTCTTCTCATATAAAAGAAAAACAAAATCAGAATATTTTTTTTCATGTGTGAATCAAAATGAGTGACAACTACCTTTGTCGTAGATTTCTTTTCTGTCCCCGTCAGTCAGAGCCTGGATCTTCTTCTGAAGCTTCTCCTCTTCAGCCTGCGCCTGTTTCTCCAGGTAGGCTTCATCCGGGCTCATCGACAGGGTCAGTCTGTGAGTGTTCTCCTGCAAAGACCGCCATTAAATATTACACCCTGGAATTAATCTGAAGACTGAGGAAAAGAGGGCAACGTGCAGCAATCAACTTACAACTTTACTGGAAACACACAAACACACGCCTACTAAAATATCCAGTTTAATTCACCTTGAAGTAGTGTTTGACTTTGTCCTGGAGGAAGCGAGGGTTTTCCTTCAGCGCCTGTCTGAACTCAGAAACACTCTCGTTGATTTGCAGCAGCTCCACCGGGTCGCCGTCGTGATTCCACGATGATGCTATGTACTAGAAAAACACACAAAAAATGTCAAGAGTGAAATAAACTTCTCCGTACACAAGATAAGTTTCCCCAGACGTGTTTGCATACTCGACTCTTACAGAATTATACAGAGAACAGAGAACACAAACAGAAACACGAGATTTCATGCACAGATAACACAAACTAACATACCTCCCACATGGAGGTTTCTAAGTACACGCAGCGTCCTTGTGGTTTCAGATAAACACGAGCGGTGAACTCACCGAGGCCAGAGACAGACCGAAGTTAGTGGACTGGTGCTTCATCTGGATCTCGATCTTATGCAGGAGAGCCTCGATTCTTTCCTCCTCAAAGCCGTTTCTGTGAACGATGATGAGGAGGAATGACTAAAGTTTATCTTCTGACCCTCTCAGCTCAAAATAAAATGCCTGGAGTGCAAATTGAATACATAAAAACCAGAACAACCCAATGGGACGATGGGACTCACTCTATGATGTCATCGATGGTTTGGCTGATGATCTGTTTCACCCTCTCCGTGTCCTCCTCAGACATCCCCTGCAGTCCGATGCTGAACGACGCCTCTTTGGTACTGCCATCATATCTGCACAACAGGACATTTCAACACACTCTCAACACATTATTGTTATAAATGCGAGCTACGTTGTCTACACAGTCTATGTGATCAGTGGAACAGTTAGCTACACACCCTACGACAGAAGAGAAGTCGGTTCCTATCTTGGGCTCGATGAGAGCTTTGTAGAAGGGAGAGTTCGGTCCAGAGATCATCAGCGAGGACAGCAGGCTGAGAGTGAATCCTTCAAACGTGTCAGTGATGCTGCACACAGAAACCACAACAACAGATCAGATGTTTCACAGACCAACAGGCTCAAAGCTTCACCTGCTGTGCGATGTCTCGTGTTGAGAAAGGACACCCGTTACAAAACTGTCAACACGACGAGACGAGCCACTGGAAACAAAAGGTCAAACAGCTACAGCAGAGCAGCAGAAGATGAAATGCCCGATGCTTCAGACTCTTATAAATGCCACCCTGCTTCAAAATGACATTGAGTATAAGCGTCTCTGTGAGACACAGCAGGAAATGAAGAGCGGTGATGTGATCTTACTCTCCCAGCAGGTAGCTCACACACAGCGTGTTCTGCCTGGCTGGATCTGGAGCCAGAGCGTCGGGGCTGCAGGTCACATGGTCCTCTCTCTGAGAAACACAGGAGACTCACAGTGAGATCAGACGACGAGTCAACGATTCTCCCCTTCTGAAGATAAAACTATGGAGCCGTGCATGCAAGTATATCAGTATGTGATAACACTGGAAACCATTTTTCCAGAAGATTCAAATGAACGATATGACTTGTGTCCTTTCTCCTTCTGTACTTAATCTACCAACTTGTACGTCAGATGCTGCAGAGAAGCTTTCATCATAACGTGTTACTTGTCTGAATTATGAACTCACAGGGCTGCTCCAGTGTGGCTGGGACGGCACCTCGGTGTTCGGGTTGATGCGTTCAAACTTGGACAGAGCTTCCTCCTCGATCTGCTGCAGATGCTGCTCCAAAGGCAAATCTCCATAAGTGAAGAACCTGAGGAACATATTGAAGACACTCTCAGGGTTCTATGTTTGTTTTAGACATGTTTAAAAAGCTCTGTCGTCCTTTCATAGCAGAGAAAAATCTGTTTTTCCCAGGCTGTGTTCGGTTGTGTGTTCCTCCTACCTGGCGTTGCTGGGGTGGTAGTGTGTGGCGTGGAACTGTCTGAGCTGCTCCCAGGTGAGGTCTGGGATGGCTAAAGGTTCTCCTCCTGACACCACAGAGTAGGTGTGGTCTGGATACAGCTTGTTCTGGAGGTGCTGGGCGTACACGCGCTCGTTGTCTGACTGGAAAAATACGCACACACATGTTATTATGTCAAATTTTGCATTTGCTGACATGATAAAAGCTCAACTGTCAGCATTGATGCACAAACATAACTTCTATGTAACATGGATACATCATCCTGGTTTATATCAATTTGTAAAAGGCTTTATATTCTCCTCTCCAACCACATTAGTGTGTTTAATATATGAAGACATATTAATGAAGTCTTAAAGACAGTATGTGAGTGTTGGCTTACAAAAGCTCCCTTCATTTCATTGAACACGACGCCTTTAAACACCAGAGGAGTGTTGGGATCTGTGGGGTTTTCGTTCTCCAGCCTCCAGCCCTCCTGCCTGGAAATAATGACACACAGATTTAAACATGCTACTGCTGATTTAGTATGAACCACAACAAATACACACATTAAAATCAAAAACTATCTTTCTAGCATGTAAAACTGGGCAGCGATGGTCACAACTCACCTGAAATCCTGCTCCCGTAAACAAGGGAAGAAAACTGCATCCAGATAAACTGACAGAAGATTCTGGAAGTCCTTCCCGTTCTGAGTGGAGAACGGGTACATGGTGTAGTCGCTGGCTGTTCACGAGGACGCAAACACACAAACAAAACAAAAGCTCATCAGCCGCTGTTATATATTGAATATGTACCAGAGGGCTGCGTGTAACCAGACTTTTATTTTCAACAATTAACACAAATAATACCTTCAAAAAGTCCAAATATGCTAGTTAAAATATAAATATGTGAACATATTAAACCTGTAAACCAACATTTTGCTCTCAGACTTGCTTCTTCTAGGTCAGAGTTATTTATTTTTTTACCTGTGAAAGCGTTCATGAAGGTGGACAGGGACCTGGTGAGCATCTTGAAGAAAGGATCTCTGCAGGGATACTTCTCAGACCCACACAGCACCGTGTGCTCCAGGATGTGCGGGACCCCGGTGCTGTCCATGGGGGTCGTTCTCAACTGGACGCTGCAAGACGGCAACGAGTAGAAGAGGGGATGTTATACGTTATGTGGACAAAAACAGAAAACAATACAAATCTTTAGTCTCAAGTGACATAAATGGATGATGAAGAAGCAGAAGACGACACATTTAAACCAACCTGAAGAGGTTGTTGGAGTCATCTCTGGCTGCGTGCAGGTACTGAGCTCCAGTCTTATCGTGGGTCAACTTCACGGCGGTGAGAAACAAGTCAGGGACCACGGCGACCTGTGGAGAGGAGACAGCTTTAAGGTTCCAGGTCTGATCTCAGCCACTGAATCAAACTTTACAGCAACGGTCATGCAGGAAGGTCAACAAAACTACAGTCATAAAACCATAAAACAAAACACACAGTTTGCAAAATGGTTCATTTATTTATAGAGCAATGATTTATTCCTGCATTTAGACCTCTACAGTGGTCATACAACATTAACTGCAAGTCATAAAAACTGCGTTTACCAACCTTGACAGATTTTTAAAGACACGTGTTATTTGATCATAAATAAAGTTAAAGCTCTGAATGTAAGTGTACCATCACACCGACCTCTCTGACTGTAAAACCATGGATTTTCTGTCCCGGTTGGTACTGAGCAGCTCTCTCTCTTGCTGATGTGCTCTTCAGCTTCCACGTATGATGCTGTCCATTCAAACTGCGACAAAAAGAAACAGTTAACAGTAAATGGACTTGCATTTATACAACGCTTTTCCGGTCTACTGACCGCTCAAAGCACTTTGCAATACTTGCCACATTCACCCAATCACACACACAAAATCAGGAGCAATTTGGGGTTCAGTATTTTGCTCAAGGTCACTTCGACTTGCAGCTCAGCTCAGCCTGGAGGATCTAACATCTCAGTATATCCTGGTGTTGACATATTGTGTGTACTGGCTGATATCTTCACATTGTCGGCACGGCTGGTTTTATAATTGTATGGTTACATGGTTTCAAGTATGTTTTTTCCTCATGATGCTTTGACATTAGTTTGAAAGATGATAAATAACCACTGTGATATTAAGAAATATTAACCTAAATGTTTACATACATTCATCTTTTAAGTTACAAC
>CAEMYA010000024.1:22246016-22258376 GCA_903131615.1 Diplodus sargus | reverse complement strand
TCTCCTGCTCAGGTGTTGTTGTGGCTTCAGTATTGAGCTGTTTGCCGGCTGCTAATCGTCCTTCGGTGGGCGTGGGCGCCGCCGCAGCGCTCACTTTGAATGGGATTGATTCCCGTTTCCCAGAATATCTGAATGTAAAAAGAAACTCCACTTGAAGAGCAATTAAATGGTCAGAAATTATACTCATGGTAACAATTAACAACCACTTCTGATGTCTAAACTTTGCGAGCGGTGGACTTAACGACCGACTGTCAGTTATACTGCAGTGAAGTCTGAGACTGCTGCTGTTTTCACCTTAATACATCCCACTGAACAGCAAATGTGTTGGAATGTGTTAATTATGAGTGACGACGGAGACTGGAAGCTAAATACGGAGTTCTCACTTCGCTGCACAATCTTCCTGCAGGCTGTCAAATGTTTTATAACGGCACCAGTGTTCAGCACAGATGATCCATCAAACCCTGATGATACATCCGTACTTCCTCCCCAAGTTCTCGCTGACTACATCTCCCTGATTGCTAAGATCTATTTAGTTTACGTCTACTTCCCCATGTGAATGCATGTGAGAGGGATAAAGTGTTCAAACTGCACCAAAGTCAAGACGGCACTTTCTTGGGACTTCAGCAACAAACCGGTCAAGAATGAAGTAGATCAGATGAATTGTTTCTCTGGACTGACATTAAACAGACACGACAGAGAGTCGTTGGTTTGTAGTTCAATGCAGGTCGTCAAAGAATCATCTAATATATTCGATTAAAGGCGCTACACGCAGGATTTAAACAGCCTTAAAGTGAAACTCTCGCCAAAATGCAACCTAGGCTTTTTTTGTGAACGTATACGAGTCAAAAGTTTGTGTAAAAGCATAATTACGACTAAAGAGGCACTTTTAAGATTTACTGTATTTTCGTTTTTCAGGTCAAACTCATTTTCAATGGGAGTGCTACGGGCACTTTTACGATAGCGTCAAAATCTCTATTTTTAAAACACTAAGAAGTCTCGACACAACATGAAACTTTGCTCGTAGTATCACCAGGGTCTCTACACATGAACACGAGCATTGAGAACATTGTTTGTTTATGCTGTTTTTAATCGCAACGCGATATCGCACGTGACTTTTCCGGCTTTTGATTTGATTTGATTTTAGTATTGCTTCTTATATGAGGCTCCTTTTTCAACTTCAAGGTCAATATTGTTTTTCGCTAACAACAAAACAATGAATTATCCTGCATTTACATAGAACTAAGCTTTAGCAGCGTTCCACCTTAACTGTCCTTAAAGTTACGTCACAATTGAAGATCGACTTCTGGCTGGCAGGAGGGCGGCGAGCGGAACAAGCTAATGCTAACGTGAGTTGTTCAAAAACGTTCTTTTCAGTAACTCTGTGTACACAAACAATGTTCTCAATGCTCGTGTTCATGTGTAGAGACCCTGGTAATACTACGAGCAAAGTTTCATGTTGTGTCGAGACTTCTTAGTGTTTTGAAAATAGAGATTTTGATGCTATCGCTAATTTGCCCATAGCACTCCCATTGAAAATGAGTTTGACCCGAAAACAAAAATATGCTAAATCTTAAAAGTGGCTCTTTTGTCGCTAAAAATAGCCCAGGTTGCATGTTGGCGAGAGTTTTGCTTTAACTTTGACGGCCTTCAACAGTCGCATCAGTCATCAGAATAGAAAATAAGTAACCTGAATAAACTGATGTGATCTGGAGCTGGTTTTAAACCTCAGAAAGACAGACACAATAGTCACAGCTATAAATAACAGAACTTATGTTGAGAACGATTCCAAGAATGATGCAAGAAAACACTAAAACTTAGAATCAGCAGCTTTGTTTTTGGTTTTAATAGCCGAATCAGACACAAATCTATCCGTCTGGACCTTTTCTCCGAGGTCTCGGGGACCGAGCGATGGCCGACATCGTGCTCTGTGAGTTCAGCATGTAGGAGGTTTTTTTTTCCCTGCTGTTTGAGGAGCCTTCCCAGCAGCCTCGCTGTGACCTCTAGAGAGGACGGATAATAACTTCACCGCTATGAATGTTCAAAGTTAGTTTGCCCTCCACCCACAGCAATATCTCCAGTCTCTGCATTCACTTTCAAGCTCTCCTCACACACACAGACTATCTCTGCATCTGTGTGTGTGTGTGTGTGTGTGAACATCCAGACTGTCTCGTTCTCCGTATCTGTGTGTGTATAAGATTCACTGTAATCCTACATCGCATGTACATATTTCCTCTCTGCATCTGCTCTCATAGCAAAGAAACACCGAGTCTGAGAAGATGTAGATTTCACCTTTCTATGATCTCGCTGACTCAACCAAATTTAAATCCAAGTTACGTAGTTTCATAGATTTTTTTAAAGAATTAATGGTCATGAATTATGGTGCATATTAACTTCCACAGCAGCAGACATACAAATAAGCATCCAGACGCTGAAAAGAGTTGGTGGAGCGACGTGAGAGTGAATGATTGACTCATGTTGATCAGGCGGACAGAAACGAATCTCCAAATGAAAGCTAATGTTGCTGGCAGCTGTTTGCTAACACGTTAGCGACAATATTACACCGTATGCAGATGATATGTGGAAGCTGTGTGTCAGTGTTCAGTGGTGTTCAGAGCTTCACCTCTACGAAGGAAGGAATTTCAGTTGTTGTATAACTATCGGTGAGGAAATAACAAACTAAACCACACGCTTTCTTGTGCTGTCACTATAATCAGCTGGCTGTTTATTGATAATAACTATATTATGATCAATGCGTGTTGAAATCGGAAGGAGAGCTAGTTAGCTGTTAGCAGTGGGGAGCTAACGGAGATAAACGCACAGCAGGACCGAGATTCAGATTAATGTCACGAAACAACAAGTTCACAGTGAATAAATGTACTGAAGTCCTTCTGCTGACTCCTGTTTGAAGTAAAAATACTTTAAATGCTTATACTTTTAAATAAAAAGCATCGATAATAACAAAGCAGCTTTAAACACTTTAAAGTTTATAGGCGCCGACTTATTCACAATAGTTAGTATGTTTGGAAAGAAATCGTTACTATTCGTGCTCAGATAAAATCAAAATATCACCACCATTTTTTTTTTAACTTATCTCAAAAGTTACATCGACATTATACATAAAAGAAAAATTATTAGTTATTAAAGTTATCAAACGCAGCAACATGAACGTATAACTCTTTAAACAGATTCTTTCTGATCTTGACGTTTTTTTCAGGTTTCTTTCCTTTCATTCACAGTTTCGATGTGTACGTTACATTATTTATCTCTTCGCATGTATACCGTTATCTTTTATCTTCTCTTCTCTTTGTTCTGCTGGGAGTTTTAGACGGGACAAACGGCGAGGACGCTTTCAATTTCATGTTTGATTCACAGCAACATTACTTCATCCACCGTTCGCCTGTCAGATCCCACCTGCGCTCTTCATCACCGACGATGAATGTTTGCTTTAAAACCTGTGAAGTGTTTTTTTTTTTTTCTCATCTGTTTGTTAAAATGTTGCCCGCGTTCTGCACACAGCGGGATTGTTTTCTGAACCACTGTCATGCAGATAAAGTCATTGACTCAAATTAAAGTGCATGAAACGTCCTCAGATTGACGGGTGTTTGCCAACAAAGCCGCGTGCTTCCACCTGCTGCAGCCGACTGTAACCTTGTTAAATATTTCATATCTGCCAATATGTTTCTGTGTCACACTTTTGAAGTCGTGGCGTTCGAATTTCACAGGGGGGTGAAATTTTTTTAGCGGATTGTGTTTCTTTTTTTTATTGTTTTGCTTCGCCCTTTTTTTTTTCCCACCACAACAACGTCAATTTAGCATGCATCGCTCATCAAACGCAACCTTGTCTGCCAGCTGCTGAGCAGAAAACCTTTCTCTTTTCAGCGCCTGGCTGTTGTCATACATTTAAATTATTCATCCGAATTTTAATAGACAGGAATATGATTATATAGTTTGACAATGAAGAGGAGGATGGTGGGGGGAGGAGGAGGAAGAGGAGGTAGGGAGGGAAAAAATCCTCCAAAATTCATTTCAAACATTCATGCATATTTAATAAGCTGGGTGCCAAGACTTCACACAGCAGTATAATCCCAATATGCAGCAAGTCGTTATCGCCATCATAGGCAATATGCAATAATTCTGCCACTGTGCACCTCTTTGGAAGACCAAACAGTTTGGTGCAAACCAAAAAAAAAACCCAGAATTTCCCTCAACAACAACTCACACTTTGTACTCGACAGCACTCCAGTCGTCACAGTTGCCTCCTCTGCTTTCTGGGTGTAAAGGAGCGATGTGTGGGTAGCATCTCCAAACACACCTCAGAGTGTTTTCTGCCCCTCCCTCCAACCTCTCCACAACCCCCGGCGCTTCGGAGAGCGGTGAAAAACAAAGTAAGTATGAAGTTTTATTCACTGGTTCTCTCCAAACTATAAAGAAACTCAAATTTCAGAGGAGAAATATTCTTCAAATGGTGAACGCTTCTTTTCCTTGTGGACATTTTTAATTGCAGGCTCTCCCGCTTGTCCCCGCATTGAAGAAATGATCAGAAAATATGTCAGAGAAAGTGTTCAATAATGAAGCAGCGCCGGGAGAGCTGTTAAAATACAAACACGCGGAGATGTGGAGGGGAGCGGAGGTGTTGGCGGGGGAAGACGTAAACCCTCCTGGGCTTTCCCCCCCGATGGGGCCACGAACAGAGCCAGACACATGACGGCTTTATTTGGATCCTCCCTTCCATAGTGTGTGTGTGTGTGTGTGTGTGTGTGTGTGTGTGTAGGTCACGGGTTGTGATATAAGCTCATTGTGCCGGTTCGTCTCATCGGCGCTCAGCTCATAGATCATTCATTAGCCTCGTTCAGCCAACAGGTAACACACGGGTTACCGAGCGCAGAGATTTACAGCTCCTGCTGTGTCACACCTGCATAAATCATACACACACTGGAGTAATAACACACATCCCGGCTGACTAAAGGTCAGTTTTTGTCCCGACTGCGACACACAGCGAAGAAAAACAAGCACAGCTACGTATTAAAAGAGCGATATTAGCATGTTGTGGTCTACCTGGTTCTGGCTTTGAAATTGAACGAAAGTATCCTAAAAAATTCTGGGTTTTGTTTCCACCGATGCGTCTGGAAAACGTCCCGATGCTCCCTAAAATAAATCGAGTAGTTTCACATGTAGAGATGTTGAAATGTGCCCTGAGCTCACCAGACCTGCGCTGCAGACCGCCAGGACAAAGAAACAAGGTGGAGGGAATCTTAATCACCATCGTGTTGGTGGAAGAATAATGGATTTTTTGTACTCGCTCGCAGATACCGACCACGTAGATCCTCACCAAAGGTTAATGAACATAAACTAAATAACAAATGTCCCCTTTGACTGCAGTTCTGAGTGTCGTGGTTGAATGGTGGATGTGCTTCTCAGATCAGAAACATACAGACTTTCTATCTGATTAACTGCACGGCAGGTTTTACAGTTCAGCTTCAATTAACGTTCACGTTTGCAGCTCAGGACGACGCGTTCTCTTCCCTCTGTAGGTTCTGCGGGTCGTGGGAAGCGAGGAGCTGATCGCGCCCAGCGCTTTTTCTTTAAACACCGAAGGCAGAAAACGAGCCTTTCATACGCCACTGAACAAAGTAATGGTGACACGACGGCTGGTTAGCAGCCAAAGTGGTTCACTCGGAGAATATACTGAACCAGCTGTCGTGGTAAAAAACTGCAAATTCATCCTTCACAAAGTCAGAAAGTGCAGATGATTTAAAAATCTGGGAACATTTCAGCCAAGAACGTGCCTCTCTCTCTCTCTGTCTGTCAGAGTTCAGGTGTGGAGGTGAAGCTCCTGGTCGTCGCGCTGCCTGACCATTTCAAAGAGGCTGTTGAGTCCGAACAAGCCCCCCGTCACCCGTTTGAGAGCCGGTGTCCAGCAGCCACCTGCTTCCCATGAGCCTCTGGTGGGCCGTTGGCCTCCATTCATAAACGTCGGGGAAATTACACATGTCGGCTCTGACCTGCACGGCCAGGTAATGGGCAGCACGCATAATTAACCCAGAGAAGGTTTATTAGCCCCGATGGCACTGTACGCATGGTGTGGAGGCGCATGAGGGAAATAGGGAAGTGTGTGTGTGTGTGTGTGAGAGAGACATTTGAAGTGTGTGTGTGTGAGAGAGACATTTGAAGTGTGTGTGTGTGTGTTGCTTGAGAGCACAAGAAAAGAAAGTGGGGAGCTCGTGTGCTCTTGAACTGTCTCCTTCATGGGGACCGATTTGAGTTTTAGACCTGGAAAATGAGGATATTTTGGAAAAGTGAGCACATTTTCTTGATAAGTGAGGAGATTTCTGTCTGCCTCTCTGAAAGGTCTGAAACAGGTTTGTGGTGAGAATAGGAACACTGAAATTTCAAACACTGATATGGAGCACAGGCTGAGCTGAGAGCTGCTAAACAGCTCCGACTGGCTTTACTTCTTCTCGATGAGTTCTTTGGTAGGTACGCGTTTAATTTCTGTTTTCAACTAGCTTTTTCTGACATATTCAAACTAAATTAAGGCCCTTTTCTAACCCTAACCAAGAGTTTTATTGTGCCTGAACCCAGTCAGACAGTACGAACAGCGTTGTCACCACCACATTTTTTTATTGAACGCAAAGAAATACCAAGTTGCAACATAAAGAAGTTCAGAGTTTCATCGTATCTGGTGTTTGCAGGAAACGTTCAATGCCAATATTTATTCTGGAAACTTCGTTTGTATTCTCTGCATGTCAATCACAACCCAAAAAACTGGTGACTGCTTTCGAAACTGCACAAACCAACAAAAAACATTCTTAAATATCTTTTGGATATAAAATATATCTGTGGATAAACCATTACATGTTTAAATTAAAGGTGCATTATGTGGGTTTGTGGCAGCAATTTTTATCGGAAGATAAAGATCTTCACTCTTTTTATTTTAATGTCTGAACAATGTAAATAAATAAACCAACTCTTTTGTTTTCACGACTGAATATACTGAATAAACAAACTGGCCGTAAAGCACAACACAATGTGGCGGACCCTGCCACCTCTCTAGCCTCACACAGTGTTCTGGGTCTCTGAGAACAGCTTGTTTATTCACCTACGAGACAGATACATACATGTATTGTTACCACATTGATATTGTACACACTCTCCTCCAAAAATACACTGTGCCGCCCGTCGAGAGGAATCAGAATAACTTGGGGGGGGAAAAAGTTTGATAGGTTCATGGCGAACACGAGAAACAACCCTCTCTACCTTGTGTTTGTTTGTGTTTGTGTGTTTGCTGAACAAGACCTTACATAGTAAACAGAAAAAGCCTTTTTAATACGAAGCTCAACCTCCAGTCCAGCGGTGAAGTGAAGCCTCTCATTCAAATTCATCATCACTCACCACTTAGTTCCATCAATCATCAGCCATTTTTTTTTCTTTCTCTCTCCTCTTCACTCCGACAACAAAGTGAATCTCGTTTTGGAAGCAAAACAATTACCCGGGCTCTGTCACAGATCGGTCCGCCGAGTGCCTCGGCTCCTGTGAAAGTATGCCAGATTTTTGATGGGTCTCTCCCTCCATCCCTCCCTCCATCCCTCCCTCCCCCTCCTCCCCCCTCCTCCCCGTCTCATGGAGATGTTGGCCGGCTATCGCTGTTGGCCAGTCGTCCCGCTGTTTGAGATGTGCTCCCCGTGCTTCAGTCTGGAGGGAAGCGGTGACAGGCTTATCTCCCCTGACGCTCACTCACCTGGAAAAAAAGGGGAAGCGAAATAAAAAAAAAAAAGAAAAAGAGGCTGAAGGGGGTTTCACAGCTCCACTGAGCACCTTTTTCTCCAGAGCCGAAAAACCCAAACTGTCCATTTCAAGAATTGGTTTCATTGGGAATTAAGTTTGTAGTTGGAGAAGGCTGGCGAGGGATGTGTGGAGGAGGGATAAATATCACAAATATCACCTTCGCTGGTCGAGAAAGTGTGTTAATGCGAGGTAATAATGCAGAGGGACATTTTGGCAGCTGAGACGGGACGAGTCTTCATTTCAAAACGCACATGTTGACCGTCTAATCTGGAGGTGACATTGCTGGAGGAGAGTCCGACCCGGCAGAGAAGCTTCAGACCGGAGACGCTGCAGGGTCGAGTCACGGTCGCTGGATGGAATGTAACTGAGTACATTTACTCAAATACTGTACTTAGTTAGCAACTTTGAGGTAAATATTCTGCTTCTTACTTGACTACATTTACATGCTGCATCAGAGCCAAAACGGCATGTTTTTACCTTTATTTCACCCACAATCGGATAAAAAAAGAAACATTTTGAATATCAGATCTGATAATTAACCAGGCAGATAACATGCATGCCGATAACAGGAAGACTGTAGTTTGTACATACATATAAATGTATGTTTAATGTTCTTTTACTTGTACATTTCATGATAATGAAAGACTTTTACTGCTATCTTCACACAATATCTTGACTTTGACTCGAGTATGACTTCATCTTCGTCTAATTTTCTTTCAACTGTTTATCCACTAAACATATAAATATGGATTCAGCTGCAGTTTGTTTGCCCGGAAACAGCCGATGCACTTAAAAAAAAATAAAATAAAAATAAACTGTGTTTCCCCAGCGTTCATCGTGCTCCCGCGGATGCAGGTACAGGTGAAACGTTTTTTGTTTTTTTTATTCGTGGCGGCTGCACAATCACAAAAGTCTTTCATTAACACCTTGCCCCCTCAGGTTTCCATGGAAACAAGCTTGGCAACTGCACACATGTGTGAGCGTCTTGGAGAGAGGATGGTCTGTCTTCTCACTCGCTGCGTGTATGTGTGTGAGGGAGAGATAGCATATGGCAGCGGCGGCATGCGCGCGAGCGTGTCGCCGAGTAAATATATCTGTGTGTGACTTCACGCCGTACGCGGCCGCATGTGCATTTTCACTGACGCTCTCATGCATGCTGTCGTGCTGCACATGTGCATGTGTTAGTTGTTTTTTTTTACATGTGCGTGTGTATGTGTGTGTGTGTTTTACGTGCGACAGTGTTTGGGTGACCGCTCACGCATTTTGCATCCGTGCATTCATTTGCATACCGAGTTATGTTTATGCAAGTAAGCGAACGTGCAGACTGCAGGAGCGCTTGTGTTTGTCTTCACGTGTCCACACTTGTTTGCATAAGTAAGCATACGTGCAGCTGTTTGCTGACGTGTCAATGTGTGTGTGTGTGTGTGTGTGTGTGTGTGTGTGTTGTTTCCGTGTGAAAGTGTGTGAGAAACAAAGAGTGCAGTTATGAACATACATTTTAATATGTTTGAATGTTTGCATGTATTTGCTCGTGTCTGTGCCATCAAAGTGGTTTGAGTGTGTATTCTAACATTAGTGTGTGTTCATGTGTGAAAAAGTGTGTATATGTGTGTATATGTGTGTGTGTGTGTGGCAGCGTGATAGGTAAACATGCCAAGAGGATAAGTTAACAACCAGTCTGAAGACGAACGAAGATATCCACTTTATCTTCTTCGTTTCTTTTTCTGCTGATCACCATCCTCTCTCTCTCTCTCTCTGACACACACACACACACACACGCACACTTTTTCGTAGCATTGAGCGTTTCGAAGTGTTCGTCACCCATCAGCTGCTGGCGGCGGCGGCGGCGGTGGCATCCTGCACTATCTCACCCAGCAGACACAAATTACTCTCCTGTGACATTTCAGTGCTTAAAAAGAACAAAATTTCATTTGACCAATTTGACTTCTGCCGGACAGCCGGTCCGACACTCACACATGCAAAACTCTCCCTCACACACACAGACATACACACACACACACACACACACATGATTAACTCCGGTCGAGCGCTGCCTTGAGGGAGAGGAAGAAAAAAACAAAACCCAGAGGCTAATGGGGACCTGAGGCGAGTCGGAGGATTCCTACATGCACGTCCATTTGCGCCAGCTTTGATCTCAGTGGTATGATTAATTAAAGTCCTCTCCACACACACACACACACACACACACACACACACGCTCCTCTCAAATTTGTTCATTTTGGATTTTCTCACTTCTTTCTGCCATTCAATTCTTCTCTCGTTTGGACTTTTCTTTCATTTCCACCTCGGGTTTCTCTCTCCTTGTCCTCCTCTTACAAGACGAGACCCGATTTATATCCTTCATATTTATATTCTTTGTGTCTTTCTCTTTGTCAGTTTCATTTAATATGTTTACATCTCAGCTTTGAGACTGATTCTGGATACGATCACTGCCTGACTTGGCGTCTCTGAATACTTATTTCACTTTAATTCTTCTTTACTTTCTCTTATTTCCACTCTCTCTCTTATTATCATTTTCCTCGTTCGCTCCGTCTCCTCGTCTTCTTCTTTGACTCTCCTACTTTTTTAGTCCTGAGATATCAGACTGCATCATCTCCATTCTTCCTCTCTCTCTCTCTCTCTCTCACTTTCCTCCCTCCGTCTGTTTTATTCTCTCCCCGCCGTTCTCGGCTGAGTCTGTGTTTCCCCGCGTTCTCTATTTTTTCCCTCTCACATTCTTTCTTTCACTTCACACGCTGGGTTTTCTGTCTCTCACTTTCATTCAAATCTGTTCCGTCTCTCCTCATCTCTATTATTAGATTCTTTCATTTTCACTCTCTCCGACATGTATATATATATATTTATAACACACACGTCCCATTCATTTTCTGCATCGGCGGTGTTAGATTACTGACAGTTGGAGAACCTCAAAAGCGTGGAAGGATGTGATAACTCTCAGTTCAACCGCGTTAACTCTTAATTCATCAGTACCAAACAACAGTACCTACATGAGAACAACTTGTGCCTTGATAAAAAAGCAAGAACAAACCTTTAAAACACAAACACATAAAGAGAAAAGTCATCTTTGAATAACAAGATGCATCTGAGAAAGAAAATGTCTAATTACTGTGATTAAAAGTCTGTTTGTGCACCAATTACTTAAAGAAAAATATATTTAGATGAAGTTTTGTGTTGATTATGGAAGATTTCAGTAACTAAGGATGTTTTTAGAGCCATTTGCCACGAGGAACTGACAGGAAACGATGTCTTTGAACATGATGTGATTAAAACCAACGGCGGTAAGATCATTCCATGTTAGTGTGGACGGATACGATTCGAACAGCTCCTCCAGATCAGTAAATGAGTGCTGAATGTGAACTCTTGGACAAACACACTGTTCCTTTATAGTTTGTATGAATTTACGCTGATGACACACACTTGTATCTCTCAGTGTTTGAATCAAGACCAGAACATCCTCGCCAGAAAAATGTCTGCTTAGTTAGAGTTTCTTTTTAAGATGGCGACCTCTAGTGGCTGTAGAGTGAATGACAGGAGTGAGGGAGGTAATCAGGTGACATATAGTAGAATAACAAAGATGGCATAGACGGGGTTATGTTGCTGACCCAAACTGTGATTTTAGCTCAACTTAGGCAGCAAAATCCCTCAAAAGAATTAAAAAAGAAGAGCAATAAGAGACGCTCCTGTTGTTTCACGATGTTTCCCAGGTGATGATGATGTTTGTTTTTATAAAAACACTCATGTTTTATCTTTCTTTTTGCTTGATTCCATATATTTTATCATGTGAGTTGTAACACTTACACTTTCAGTTGTCTTGGTGTGTTTTCAATGTGTTTATGTTTCCTGTTTTATGTTTTTTCTGCTGCTTTAACTGAACTGCTCTTTTCCTTTTCCTTCTTTTCTGTCACTCACGTTTTATACAACGCATTTCCATTATCTCACCATCTCCTTTCTTTCTTTCTTTCTTTCTTTATCCCTCTGGTCTCTTTCAGTTTTATTCTCTCTCCGTCTGTCCTCGTGTCGCTTGACTTTTTCATTCCCGCTCTCTCTCTTTTTGACTTCATCTCCGTATGCCTCTCTCTCTCCCGTTCTCCATCTCTCCCTCTCTTTATCTTTGTGACTCAGTCTTTCCTCCAGTCCCTTTTTTTTCCACGTCTGACTCACTCGCTCTCTATTTTAATCTCTCTCTCCGTCTGCTCTCCCACTCTTTCTTTTTCTGTCTCAACGACCAAATCTTTTCTGTTTGTCTGCGTCCTTCATCCCCCTGTTTTACCTTTCCTCTCTCTCTCCGTCTTGTCTGGCTCTACCAGTCGTTCTGGCTTCATCCCGACTGTGTCTCTCTCTCGTTCTTTACATCTCTTTCCGTACCCCCCTCTCTCCCTCAGCTCTCTTTTCAATAGACGTCTCTCTCTCTCTCTCTGTACTCGGCAGTCACACCGAATATGGGCGCAAATCCTCCTCAGCCTTTTCTGTCTATCATCATTCTCCCTCTGTGTACAACCTGATTGACTTACAGCCTCCACACACACACACACACACACACACACACACACACGT
>CAEMYA010000024.1:22226116-22245944 GCA_903131615.1 Diplodus sargus | reverse complement strand
CACACACACACACACACACACACACAGACACACACGTTCCACCAAAAGCACTCACTCCACGCATATGTATCTGAATTAGGCTCGGTTTGCCCGCGGCGACTTCCATCTTAATAAGTGCGTTGTTTATGGGCCTATAAGCAAAATGTTGCCTGCACAGCTCATTACTGCTGAGTGGGGAGGGAAACTCCCAGGAGGCANACACACACACACACACACACACACACACACACACACACAGACTCTCCTGCTTGTCACACAGTCGAACTGCCTGGTTTCGGTCTTCTATCCTTCACGTATTTATATCTGCAGTCCTCACAATACAAACAATACAAATAATCCTTACACAGTATAATATAATAATATTTAATGTTTTTATGTCACTTTCTAATAAGAAATCCATTGAAAATTCTCTGTTGAATGTTTCTAAAACCATTTAATGTTCCCTTATACACAACTTTTGGTTTTTCCAGGTTCCTGTTCTGGAGGAAACTCCTCCCATTGTTAGAAGTGCCACAGAACATCTGTACCAAACTAAATTGATTTCTTAATAATACATGAACGTTAATAACTGCAGACGGCTTGTTGTGGGAACCCTTTTATTAACGGCCTTTCAGCATTCGTAACCGCTAACGACTGACTCATTTTGCTGATGGCTCTTTTAGAAAGTGACAAACCTGTGAGCTTTTATTAATGACCTGCTAACATTTGACTTAATGGCTTGTTAGGAAGTGTGAAAAAACCCAAAGGTCATTCTTATAAATGGCCTAACTGATCTATTTATATCCAGTTTGGATCTGTTGGTGTGTAAGGTAGCAACTCAGCCCCCTAAATTAAACAGAACACAGTTCACAGCAGACTGTATCGTCAGATATGACCACTAAGGTGAAGAAGCACCTCTAAAAAACATTATGAGTGTTGGATTTATTGCGTTAGTTTTAGCTCCGAGTATCTACGTGTAATAAACTGGCAACTGAGCTCCCAGTGTCTTTTTATAAAGTGAAACTGATATTTTTAAAAGGGGGAAAAACTTGCAGCTCATCCTTCCAGTTCTTTTTTGCTACCTCACTTGGCTAGAAAGAGAGAAAATCTTTTTTTTTTTCCCTCCTCACTCAATCTGTCGCTCTTGGCAGTGCAGAGAAAGTGAAGCAGTCAGCATGAATCTCGTCTGACTCCCATAAAAGCAACATGCATCTTTGTGTTTTTGTATGATCACACCAACTCAACACTGCAATATTTCTGAAACAGGTTATTGCGTCTTTGAAATATCAAATTTCAATTAGAAAAGTGCCAGGTGTAGTAATTTAACGGGGTAGTTGAGTTTAGTGGGCGCAGTCAGACGAGCTATTGATTGTCGGCCTTTTTGAAGCTCGAGGTGTGATTTCACTCAGAGAACCACCTTACATCACTTTTCTCAATCGTTACCTTTATCACAACATCTTAGCCTCTTAATACATTTGAAACCCTGCAGTCATTCTTCTTGGTGGTCTGATGGTAGAGCTTTGCCATTCAGCAACCACAGAGCAGCAATAAAAAGGTTGACGTGGTTAAAAGAGGATTCTTCAGTTCTGACTACCTGGAGGGGAGTCGCAGGCTTTTAAACTCTGTGTGGGAGCGTCCTGACAGAGTCGTTCAGGACACGTGTGAGCTCTGAGTTTAAGAGTCGTTAAAGCCAGTTGTTGGTCGATGAACCAGTGAAACACTTCGCCAAAATGCAACCAAGGGTCTTTTTGTGAATGTAAACTCAAACTCATTTTCAATGGGAGTGCTACAGGCACTTTAGCGATAGCATCGAAATCTCTGTTTTTAAAACACTAAGAAGGCTCGACACAACATGAAACTTTGCTCGTAGTATCACCAGGGTCTCTACACATGAACACGAGCATTGAGAACATTGTTTGTGTACACAGAGTTACTAAAAAGAAGGTTTTTGAACAACTCACGTTAGCAGTAGCTTGTTCCGCTCGCCGCCGTCCTGCCAGTGGAGAAGAGTCGATCTCAGAATGTGACGTAACCTGGAGGACAGTTAAGGTGGAATGCTCCTAAAGCTTAGTTCAATATTAATGCATGGAAAAAAAACAATGTTGACCTTGAAGTTGAAAAAGGAGCCTCATAAAAGAAACAATACTAAAATCAAAAGCCGGAAAAGTCACGTGAGATATCGCCACCGAAAACGAAAATACAGTAAATCTTAAAAGTGGTTCTTTTGGCCAAATCATGAAGGTTTGACTCGGGTAAATTCACAAAAACACCCTAGGTTGCATTTGGCGAGAGTTTCGGTTCAAGGACAGGACTGTAAGGACACTCCCACACAAAGAGCTTAAAAGCCTGCAACTCCCCTCCAGTTAGTTAGAACTGAAGAAGCCTCTTGGATGGAGAGGTGAAACGTCTTCAAGAAACTTAAGTCCAGTTGCCTACGATACAGCACTTATGTTTCAACAGGTAATTAGTTTGCAGAAATGTACGTTGCCAATATTTAGTCTTGTGTCGTCACAACCCAATCGGTAGAATAAATGTTAGCTTGGTAAGTTTTTCTTAGAAAATTCTATCTTGTTACAATGCTTCTGTTTGGGCACCAAAACCACTTGGTTAGGATTAGGAAAAAATCATGTTTGGGCTGTTTTTTGTCACCATGATCAAGGATGGATTCACCTCCTGTGAAAAATAGCCATTGGAAGGTTTCCTTGAATATATCCAGAGGTGGGACTTGAATTGTAGTAGGCCATTCGGTCGCCTTGATGTTTTAAAGGAAATAAAGAGTGTTGCCAAAGTTTCACTGTAGAATCTCCAACAATACATTTATCTGATACAGAGGATGGTCCTTTATATATCGGGAAAACAACTGACGCAAGTATTGTGAGGCGTTGGTCCAAATAGGCTACAATAACAGACGAGACTGTTAGAACCGAGAAGATCATTTATGAGCATCCACATTGCCTTTGGCGGGGAAACAGGTAGAGGGAGTTGCTCCTCTGGTACAATCAGAACTAAGGTTTCAGAGTTTGTGGTGTGAAGGTTGATAGAAGTATGACTTCCGACGTGTTTGTGCCTTTGAGGGAGGGGGAGGGGAAACAACGGCACCGCTGCTGGGAAACAGTCGTGATTTCTACCATCATTTCACAGTTAAGAGTGATATATTGTTTGGATTCCACAGCAGCGAGGTTTCGAGTTTATGCCACCGATCATTCGAACAGATGTCACATTTATACAGATATCTCAGAGCAAGTCATCAGTTCATAGCCACAGCTTATTGTCGCATCTTCCACGCTGCTTCCTCCGCCGACTTGGGGGAGCTGGGAGACATTGTGACTGCGGGAGCGACAGTATGTGACACTTGAACACATGTCGACACCGAGAGCGAGTTGGGAAACAGATGGCGACGCGGTGCAGCAGGAAAGACTTAATGCCCGAACTGTGTGTGACAGAAGCGTTTCTCCGTGTCGCCTGACTGTGACATCAGGCATGCAGAGACAAACACACAAATTAATACATAAAGAAGACGCACAAACAAAGCAGGCGTGCACGTCCGCAGACACGCACAGACACAGTGTGACAGCTGCGACATCACGGTGGTTTATTACCGTCTTCGGCCCCTCTGGAGCGGCGCTGATGGAGCTGTGCTGTCGAGAGACGCGGGGTCAAATTGTCAAGAGCCAACGGCGTACGAACAACAGATAATCTGGTCCCTGTTAGCACCTTTTACCTCGGCGCCTCTCTGCAGCCGCTCAAGCTCACTGTTTGTCATAACTGAATTGAAGTCAAACAAAAAAAGAGCAGGTTGTTTGAGGACTCTTAATACTGACATTTAATAGGGAGTGGAGCCTCTTTCATTCCCACTCTGTGCTGCAAGAGACTGTTTCTGCACTGTGCACAGCAGCTTCAGCTGAGGAAACTGGATCATATTTTATGGAGAACATGTCCTCTGGTTTTTCCCTCAGATGTCCTCCAGCTGCTCGGCCTCAGCTCCTCCTGGACATAGCTCTATTTGTTGCTAAAGTAACCGCTAACTGCTGCTAACCGTAGACGCCATTAGCTAGTTAGTTAACCCTAATAAAACCCAGAACTATTCTTACATTGTCTAGCAGAAGCTGAGCACCTTTAGCATTTAGTACCTCCGCCAAAGAGGTAACACAGAGGAAATGCTTTTGCCCGTATACGTCTGTTAGCATGTTGGTTTGTCAGCAGGATTACACAAAAACTACTGAATAGATTTCCACTAAACTTGGATGGAAGATGGTTCTCAGTTCAGAATAGACCCAATTAACTTTTGGGGTGAATCCAGGAAAAGTTTGTTTATTTGGGTGGTATCTATGAGTGAGTAGAATTGGACACAAATCCAAATCAAATCCAGATCTAGTGGCTTGATTACTGAAAGGAGACTGTTGGGCCTTAGTGGAGGTTTGCGCTCTACTGAGTCCAATATTATTCTCTTCTCACCTCTGGTCTGGTTTCCACAAACTCCTGAGAGAAACATCTGGCTCTTTAGCACATGTGAGCTCGTTGCTAACTGAACTTACATTATTCATTCCGGTTTTATCGAGATCAACTTACATTGTGCATTCAGCCATGTGGATACGACCCCAAAACTCCAAGACGTGGTTGAACAGGTGAGTTTTCAGTCTGAGATGGAGGATGTGCAAAGTTTTCTGCTGTCCTGAAGTCGAACTTTGTGGAGACGGGAGAGCCAACAGTCGTGATTCAGTCTGTCTGCTGTTTGGTGCTCGGCAGGTAAAAAACAGTGAGTTCATCTCAACTTTTCTGCTGGAAACAGCTGCCTGCCACTGCAAAACAATTAAAATTATGGTTTTTAACAACAGTAAATATGCCCTTAAACCAAAAATACGACCTAGAAGAGGCAGAAAACTGCCCGTCGCGTTGGGTGGGACATCCCTTCACATCACACTGTATTCATTTGATACATAAAAATGATAATTTGAGCTCAAGGAGCTTAAAACTGTCTTGAAGATATGTTGTTACTGTTGTTACAAAACAATGATTACATGACAGACACAAACTGGGGCTCGGGTAATCCACTGTCAACAACATTTTCAACCTCATTTCCTACATCCACCTCCAAATCTCTCTAGACACACACAGACAGTCGCACAGCAGCAGCAGCAGCAGCAGCGTCAGAGCGATGCTGAGGAATCTGCTCTTTGTCTAAACTCCCGAGAGACAGAAATAATTACTTTTCCATGAAATTCACACATTGTGAATGTTGTTTTCCTCCATAATTTTGCAGATAATTGAATTCAAAACCCTTGAGGTATCATATCGTCTCACAAAAACACAAAACCGAGTAAACAAACAGGCAGAAATCCGAAAAAATTTGTCTCAGCGTCGACTTATTATATCTGTGCCATTAGACGACTTATCTGAATGTGCTCCATGTCAGTCGGGATAATGCCGGATTGACTGACGCGGCCGAAAACCAAAAAATAATTGCTTCAAAAAATAACAAAAGCAATCAGGGCGGATATGCACACACACACATACACACAGATGAACGTACTGCAGGCCTACAGACGCATTCAAACACATCTACTCTTACAGCTGAAGGACTACAAAGCTCTTGGCGGATCTGTGTTTGCTTGTTGAGCTTTCATTAAATGTGATGGAGGTGCGAAGGTTTCGTTTGATCACTGTCTTATCCACGTCCCAATTACTCCAGCCTGTTAGCTGCCAACGGGAGTGAATGTGGAGAAGCCAAGACGGCCTTGAAGTCCGTCCACCCTCCCGTTACTTTCCCCCACCACTTCAAATTAGGGTTTCTTTACTCGTACTTTAATGGATTTATTTATTTATTTTTAGCCTAACATATATTTGGCTTTGGGCCTGGTGAAAAGCAGCAGTTGGGGGATTCTCCTCTTTACTGAGCTTCAGATGAAAGGAATGTGATATCTCCAGTGATCTGATCCCGTGTCAGATTAAAAAATTCACTTCAGTCAGCAGCTCTCGGCGAGTGTAAACAAACGAACAACAGTGCGTTTCGTTGTCGTCGCTGCAGAGACGACGGCGATGACGGCGTACAAACGCGAGCAGGAGCAGCGAGATTACTCCTGTTTTAAACTGACTTTAATCTTTTAATTGGTGGAAAGCAATTTAACTGAAAAAAAATAATTAATAAGAATAATAATAATTAATGAACATTGATTGCTATTTCGTGGCTTTAAGAAACAAACAGACTACAAAGCTGAACTGAACTAAATGATCTGAATCAGCAACGAGATGCAGAGTTTCTGCTTCTGCCCAACGGAGACAGAAAAGTTTACCTTGTCTTTTTGCAAGCACACGTCAGCATTGTTCTTACATCATGGCATTTTTAGACACAATAAACATTATTGTTGCTATGGTTACCTGCAGATCAGTATCCGCAAGCTTCCTGGGGACACGATTACAGGCGACACGTCCGGTTGCGTGGTGGAAGATTCTTTGCGCGCCCGAAAAAGAAGAAAGAAAGAGAGAAAATGGCGACATCGATTGCCGTACATCATCACTTTCGCGGGTCTGGGCGACAGAAGTTGTGGCGTAAGGGTAAAACATTTGATGACGCAACCAGGAAATGCTCCAAAGGTGAGACCGTCCCAGTTAACAACGGCTGACGAGGTTAACAAGGTCTCTCTGAAGGACTCGCCATCGAAGACCACAAAGGCCGAGTCCTTCAGAGGACGCAGACCCTGAATTGAGACACAGCAAATGTCTCTATGATCTTCTCGTCCTTCTGCGACGTTCACTTGGATCATGATAGTGCCGCTACTCTCCTGTGTATATAATCCACAGTACAGAATAGGGTTGAGTATCTGTAGAATGTGGTTGAGAGAATAGTATCGATCCAAGATGAATCGAAACAGAGGTCACGAATGCGTCTGCTGCTTCAGCACCACGGACAGCACCGAGGATTCCATCAACACACGGCTGCTGATTCCTCTGAGCGACGGTCGTAGATTCCAACTCAGGAACACAAACTTCAGTTAGATACATGATAAATAAGGCAGACTACAGCAACATATTCAACCAAACAACCCCTCCCTGTTGGAAGCATCCATCACAGCGCAGACTCAACTTCTTCCTTGAACTGTGGTTTGCCATTTTCCAGCACGATGAAGGTTAAATATTGCCAATTCAGATGCTTTCACATCAAGCTTTACCTCAGTGTTGTCGATCATCAGGATGATCTGTTATCTGAAGGTGTTAATGCTGCTGCTTCTCGTCCCATCAGACTAATTTTTAGTCGTATCGCGTTCCCAGATCACAGCGATTGCTTTGGTGAGTTCGGTGTGTTATTACTGATTAAAACGAAGGCCAGAAACTTTGAAACAAAACCCAAAGATTAGATACTACATCACTTCATAAAAGCAGCTCAGCCAAGGACTGTCGAGGCAGCTGCAATGGGTTTTTTTTACACGTATCCGCTGCTGAATCTTTGATTTTTCATGGATATATTCTTGTTTTTTTGTACTGTACTGCACCCTGGTCATAAAATTGCCCTCAGCACAAACATAAATCCAGCAGAAGAATAAGCATGAAGAGGAAACACATCAGTCCTTCCAGTCCCTGGTGGACTGGTGTAATATCTGCAGTCAGTCATTTCCCATTATATAACAGCGTGTACCGCCGTGGCTCAGCTGTAGGGAGGTCAGGTGTGCACTGCTATTGACCTCATTCACTATTCTAATCACACTCTCACATGGCCGTGTCTGCTCGGTCTGAAGCCGGAGGCCACGACGGCGTAAAGAGACAAGTGTTCGGATGTGAAGTGACATGAGGTTTGAACACAGGAGGAACAGTCCTCTGTCTGTCTCCAACACAATTACAAGTTCATAATACTAGAGCCCAGAGAGTATCCCATGATGCACAGCTGCAATGCACAGCCAGACTGTCACCGACCCCCTTTTGCTGTCATATGTCGCTGCCTGAATGCACAACATGCACAATGTGTGTCGGAGAATTTGAGTTTAAGTGCATTTTCTTTTTATTTCCAGACGAATTAACTAATATATGATTATTCTACATTGGAAACCTGTTATTTTATCTTATTCTATTCATTTATACGTCTTTCTATATGGCGCTGCCTTTCTTAAAAGGTCCTAAAGGTTTTTGTGTGTAAACGCATATGTTTTGCATCGTGTCATAACAACAACAACAACAACGGCAACAATGGCGGACTACATGCTTGTGTTCATGCTGCAGAAGATATTGAGCCTTTCTTGCCACTTACTTGCCATTATCGGTCCACACAAACAATTCTGGTTTCCTTGCACTACGCCATTTTCGTCTTCTTCTTCTTGTGCTCGGTTTCTCTTTCTACTGTCTGTTTGTTTACAATGCGCAAGCTTTATGTGCATGCTCCGTCTCTTCTTCTCCGTTTTTGGTAAATTTCAAGCGCCACCTATAGGCTGGAATATGAACTACAGCATGTTGAGTCACTTATAATGGATCCATCTGGACGCAAATATTCTTTAAACGATGCCGAGGAAGGTAAGGTCGGAAAAAAGGTAATTTGCTGCGTGTGGACAAGGCCTAACTCGTCCAATATCGATGCTCTGAGTTTCCCAACATGTCAGAAACTGATGCTTTGGGATGGCGGCCGACCAGTCTTACAATCCCAAAACATCAGAGTTGGTTATGAGACTTAAAAATGAACTTTTCTTACAAATAGCACCTTTAGAGCCGTTAATCTCTTATGTGAAGCCCTTTGAACAGCCGTGTTGTTGGAAGCTAAATAAACTGGCCGTGTCTCGCCGTGTCCTCCGGCTGTTTGTCTCCTACTTTGGGCTTTAAACTTGCCTTTTTTCTGAAGTATTTTCCTTCACCTGGAAGCACAAAGCGAGGGATCAAAGAATCAAATATATTGTCAGGAAGTCACTGACATAGAAAAAAAACCACGTTGAAATATTTACTTTTCAGCTTTGCAGCCACCTTTTTTCTAGGCAGTCAAGTACTTTAAAGGTTATTTGTCAGTTTTGATCTTGACATACAATGCACAGTCTAAATTTCTTTCTCTTTTGCTTTTGTAGCGGTTCTGAGAAATAGAGCATGAAAAGAGAGAATATCTTTTCTCTGCCACAGCAGACAGAAGCTTCTGAAACAGTGCTGTGGACATTTAAACTTTGTGGAGATGACTTGGCTGTATCCATGTTTCATTGATTAAAGTTGTGTTTTCTTCAATCAGACTACGTCGTACACAGTTTTCCTGGAGAAACATGATTTCTTGACCATGTATGCATCCAACCGGGTTTCCAATTATATAATGATCGAGTACCTCAGAGTTCTGAACGTGTAAGATCCAGAGGGACACCTTTTTACACACCTTGCATGGTGTTTTTTATTTATTTCTTGCACTTAGCTTTGTGATGAGTTGGATCTTGTTGTACCTGTTCAGCACCTTCACGGTACAGGTGAAGGGTTACACAACCATCAAACAGAGGTTTTTTAAGGGACACACATCAAATTGAGGGTTATGAGAAAACAATTTCAATGTACTTTGCTCCTTCTCTTCATCAACAAGCATGAAAGAGCAAAGACAAGCTTGCTGATGTCTTGGTAGCTAACGAGCTAGCTGGCTAACATGATATAGTTTTTGCTGATTTCAGTGTTGCATTCTCTACCACTGATTGGATTTAAAGTTGAATTTTGGGAGCCAAATCCAAACGCTTCTTTAGTATCAGTGGAGACTTGCAGGGCAGGAGCGTGGCGATGCTAACGTTAGCTTTTAAAAGTGGCCAGGTAATGAGGGAGCGTTCTCTTTGATTCGATGACTTGACTGATGTGAGCGTCCATGCTTTTCTGTCCATCTCTATAGCGTTCACTCCTTTGTTCAGTGAGAGACTGAACAACTCTCTGTAGGTTTAAAGCCCGTCGTTACCTGCCTCGTCTCTGTAGGTTGTAATAATCTCCACGTCTTTTCTCGATTCATTTTCATAGATCAGTTGCGACAAAGCTAATACCGGGGAAGCTAACGACCTTGGTCCGTTGTACAAAAGATAATCACACTCTTAATCATTTCTATTGATCACCATCCCACACATGTGTGAGTACGTCTAATTCCAAGATGATGAAAGGTTGGCGCGACGCCTCGTTTTCCTCGTATTTCTTCTTCAGAAAATGAAAAGTTTTGTTTGGCTGTTATTTTTCCTGTGTTCATGTGTGTGAGCTCCAGCCGTTCACACACATCACAGAAGAAGCTTTTTTTTTTCTCTCAAAAAACGTCCGTGATTTTTCTGCAAAAGCATCAAATCTCTTTTGTCACAAAGAAATGAGCTTGTAAACAACAGGCTGCTGTTCAGTTGTGTGAACGCCACGGCTCCAAACACAAAGGAGATTGTTCCTGTGTAGTTTCCAGGCTTTACCGTCGTCACAAGAGCAACCGTGTGAAGACTGCTTTGTCTCGTTACGTCTCGTGAAAGGCAATAAAATCATAATTGTTTCGTGGCTTGAGACAGCTTAGCGATCTCTGTGAAGTTGGGTTTTTCTTGGTTTTGCTGTGTGTACAGAAACATCCCGGTGTTAAGTCTTGGTTTCATCATAGCTCATTATGTTGTGAAGAATCAATACAATCATGCAATTATGGGTTTTTCTGCCTTGATCCCACTCGTCTGTTTGGTGAGCGAGCCCTCCTCTCCTCCTCTCCGTCACTCGAACACACACATTCTCCCCTTCATGCCGTTTATTTCCAACGTTAAGATCGTCGGAGGATAATAAGAACGATTAAAATCATTTGTTATTGAACCAAATTTACTGTGTCGCCACAGTTTCTCCTCTCGCCTGTAAAATAAAGAAATCTATAAATTAGCTAATTGGTGATAGTGACACAGAGACGTAACGAACAGCCAGAGGTGTCGCTAGCATGCAGCGCCGTTAGCTTCTAACCTGCCCTCTAATCAGTCACCCGCTTGTCTTTCACATTAATGATGTCTACTCAATAACATGCATAATTAATTTAAACTTTTATATATATATATTCATTAGCTTCAAATGAAATACTGGACTGGATCTGGACTACCAGGGCCACGAAAATGCCGTCAGTGATTGACGGGGTGTTAATGACATGTTGGTTTTTAAAAACGAACACACCGCCTGACTGTCGCAGCTGTAAGATGAAGCGGACAGGACGGGTGGTGGCACCGCAGCACGGCGGACAACCGGCCTTGTTGCTCCACCTAACGAGCCTAGAGACACTCGGAGAATGCGTAAAGAAGTCGGAGTGTTATTGAAGCTCAAACAGCTGAAATCAGACGTCACCTGAGCGTCTGCAGTCGAGCACTGAGAACGAAACCAACAAGCCAACCAATCAGACGCGGTGTGGAATGCATTCAGATTTATTTCCCTTGTTAGTTCCAAAGCAGCCTCATGATAGGTTGGCAGATATCGCCACAGTCCAACGACGTTGTAGCAGCATTGTTTTTAATTGAGGTATATTGTTACATCCCCACCAAAACGTCCTAAACTTCAGCTAAAAATATGTTGTTTTGGAGCATTTGGTGAATCATTTGATGCTGTTTGTCCTGAGAAGATGTCTGAGATTCCAAAATGTTACATCAGTAAATGACCCAAACTGTGACGACAGAATCCAAATCACAATAAACTACAACTTTCTTCTCCACCTCGCCTGCTTTTACTTTTAGAAGTGTAAAACACCTTTTTGATCCAAAGGAATTTATTATTCACGTCAGCGTCTCGTGTGAAGGTGAAAAATGATCAAACTATTCCTGTAAACTCAAACGACGAGGCCTTTTTTTTCTCTCTGTCGTATAACTTTTCATTATTAATCTTTACTCTCACAAATATCAAATTATTAATTCCTACAACTTGGAATAACCGCACTCCCCCCCCCACCTTTCCTGCTGCGAGTACTACTGTACAACACACACACACACACACACACTCACACACTCTTTCTCTTTGAGTGTACGCTGCGTTGCTCCCAGTGACAGAGGACTTTTTGATGTTGGCAACAGTGCCGGATCAAAGTCAAACACAAAAGCTCAGTGTGTGTGTTGGTGTGTGTGTGTGTGTGAGTGTGTGTGTGTGTGTGTGTTGGGGGGGGGTGCAAAAGGAGAGACAAGAGAGAGGGCAACCCCCCTCCTTCAACCACACCCCTCCCCCAACTCCCCCAAGGAGTCACCCAGTCAGTCTGACACACACACACACACACACACACACACACAAAGTCTCCACGGATACACAGCGATGAGATCATTCCTGATGAGATCATCATGTCTCCCCCTTTCTCCTCCCTCCTGTACCTGTCTCACTCTCTGTCTCACTCTCTGTGTGTTACCATATTTTTTTCATACATTACACACATTTTTGAGAATAACAGCGATGTGGTTAAGATGTCACAAGCAAAAATAATACGTATGATAAAATAAATTGCCATGCTCATTAGGAGCAGTTTGGGGTTCAGTGCCTTGCTCAAGGACCGTTCGACATGCAGCTGAGGGATCCGATGATACCTCCCGAGCTTCAGCAGATCCTGAACTTTAAATGCCAGAGTTGTGTGATTTCTTTTCCATATTTCATCCACGTTTTTGTTCTAAAAGAGACTAAAAACTATATAAAATGTTAGAAATAACTGCGTGGTTTTTATGTTTTACTGTCAGGAGCAGTGAATGGAAACGATGTGGCGGATGAATGAATCATTACGTTGTTTAATTGAGCCGAGCAAATACTTCAGTGTGTCAATATTGCGAAGTTATTACTTTAATTTTGAGTATCATCTCTGCGGCTGCAGCGCACAGTAAATCCTGACATTTCCTCACGCTGCTACCTCGCTTATACCTCTGAGTTTCTCTCATTATTGTGCCCATCTGTCTTTTAATCTACGTCACCTTTATATCCGGTTCTTAACTTCCTCACACATTTGTTTTGCCGTCTTTCTGTTCACTACTTTATTCCCAAACTCTCTCTCTCTCTGTCTTCTGGTCTTGCTCTCACTTTCTTTTTTTGTGCTGCACTGGCATGGAGAGGAGCAACACTTCCGAGGCAGTTACAACATTTTTTTTGTCATTCATCCTTAAAAAAAAAAAAAACCAAGACCACGATGAATACGCTCGACCCCCCAACAACACGTGGAGAACAAGTCGCTTAGCTCCCGGGGTGACACGAGCGGAGTAACATCCCTCTAAGGCCGCGCAACTTTCTTAATTAAAGGCATAAATTTCCTCTCCCGTTTCTTCTCCGCGACAGAACTACGGGGCGTTCGCTCCGTTTGCCTCGGCTGAGCCTCCGCGAAGACGGCGGTGATGAAAAAAAAAAATAAATAAATAAACGGAGAAACCCTCAGCGCCTCAGATGTGCTACTGTAGCAGGTCCTAGAGGAACCCTATCCTGAGAGTGCCGTCATTTACATATTGCTTTGATGAGAGAATACATTTATTTGGTTTTTTTATTTGCATCAGTGAGACAAGAGAATCTTTATTCTTCTCCTTCTTCCAGTCGTTCTGCTGCTCCCACCTCAGAAAAACTGGAAACAGATGCAGACGTAGAAAAAGACACACAACAACAATATCTTATTTTCAGGTCACATTGAAATGCAGGGGTTAATATAAAGGTGTGTTTGAAGCTTTGTTTGCGTGCGGGGGCTCGTGTTGCTGAGGATGAGCCGTGTTGCTGCTCGGTTGAGATCGCTGTGATCCTATTTTTATCAGAGCTCAGCAGCGATATTAAGGACGACCTCAGCTGATTTTAGTCACTCTGTTGTTCTCTGTCAGCCTTCGCTTTACATCAGACTTCCACTGTGGCTGGGGACTGTTTCCACAGCATCATTCAGAGACACTCAACAGTCCAAAAAATGTCCAAAAAACATCTCACAGACGTTCCTCCAACTGGCGAGTTTAGAGTCAGGTGGTTCAGGTTAGTAGCTGTATTTACACTTGGCAGCAAGCCGCCAATATGGACGCCCTTTTTGCGGCTAGGTCCGCTGATTTGAACAGAAGGTCTGTTTTGATGTGCCAATTTGCCGCCTTGGAGGGAAAACTTATTTCCACCTCCATTGCTGTAAATTTGAGCCATAGATGTGCCGGTCGATGACCTGCACTGTTGTGCGACCCACAGCCAGGGAGTTTTAAAACCAGGAAACAGCTGATCACAGCAGTCAGTCCATCACGTCATCCGCGGACGTCAAGATGAGCAACTGGACAGCTGCTGAGATCCAGGAGATGCAGCGTCTCCTCGGTCTCTGTAGCTGTCTTCGTTGTCCGCTTGTTGTTGTAGCGGCGAGCTACTAACGGTTGCTACTTTCAAATTAAAAGCCCCCCGCAAAGAACCCAGTTCTAAACTCCAATGGGGTGCAATGTAAAGCTCTTATTTTGAAGACAAATTCGACCTGCTTCCTGTTAGCTGTCTTGAGGAAGCTAACAGAGGGGCGAGGCGCTCCGCTGCACGCTTTGATAACGGTGGTTTAACATCGGCGTGTGTTTGACTGAGAAGGCGAGAATATGGGCTACGGGTCTTGAGTGAGCAGCTGCGTACAAATTATGGCGTACACTGGTATCACGGGGCATATGTTGTACGTCACTGTTCACGCCCAACTTCTTGTTTCACGACACATCACATGTTTTCACACCTACCCCAGTGGCGGTTTTTGGAAAAGAAGGAATATTACACCTCCCTTTCACATAGACAAGACTGTAGATTGCAGCCTTTACCTGGCTGCAAATGTGGCGCATTTTCTAACTGATACATTTGAACTTAAATCCAATCATGAAACAATACTGGAGAGTGAAATCTGCCTGTTTTGTATCATCTGGCAGCACACAGAGCATTTTATTGCATGAATAAACACAGAGAAGGTGCAGAAGAAATGCTCGTCAGATTATTAATGCGACTGTAGGAGGCTTTTTAAACTTGCGTTGCTCCGGTCGCACCACACGGGGAACAAGAGTTTTTATAGACTGATCTGATTTGCAAAGCTGGATCTCCTTAACAACTAATAGCTGGTTGTTTCACATTATATTGATAATGTTTCATAAGATGGCGATTGAGATGATCAATTCTAGATTATCGTGACTTCCAGCTGCAGAAGAAACCTGAATCACATGAAACATCTGTTGGTTTCCACACCTGACAGGCTGCACGCTGAGCTACCTGTGACTCATTTCAGACCCAGTTTTTTAATTTAAATTTTAAACTTCAAAATCTGATTAAATTCTGATAAAAGAACAATTTTCTCTACTATTTTCGAGCTCAGCCTGGATTCATCCGCGTTTTAAATGAGCCATGTTCACAAGTAATCTAAAGAAGTCTGTCTCTTTCAGCTCCATTATCCTCCCCTCACACACACACACACACACACACTCTCAGCCTTGTTTTGACGAGTCTGTCATCGTCCTTTTGCCTTTCAACTGTGTCAACACGGATTGCGGTCGTAAAAAGCGTGTCTGTAAGAGGAGCTTCGCCTTGAGACCAAAACTTTCATTGTCGTTTATTTTACACGCCATTTCACCGACCTTCACTCGGAGGCGGCTTTGTTACGGCGCAACTTGAACTGTAGCCGGCTCGATAAAAACCCTGTTTGAATCACTTTACTGGCTGCGCGGCGCGGCCCTGGTCTTTCTGAAATACAGTGAAAGGAGCAATTGTTTTGAGACACACTTGCAAGAAATAAAAGAAAATCCTGCCAGAAGAAAAAGAGTTTTGGTCGAGTGCGTTGTGACGGGATTAAACATTTGCTGGTTTAATTCAGCAGCAGGTCAGTATTCAAACATAATCCTTCCTAAAATGGAAGCATCGCATTATTTATAGGCTGTAAGTCTGAACAGTAACTCACCCAATCAGCTGAAGAAACAAGGACAGCACCTTTAAATGGTTCCTCGGCAAAACCACCTTGATATCAAAAGCATACGACCAAATAAACTGTCACGTCAGATGTTTTTCATCCAGGCTTTTAACACAGAATACAATACTAGAGGTCCAGTAGTAACCTCGCTCGTGTCAGGTGTTAATAATGGAAACACAAAATACAAAGACGAGAACACACTCTCACACGCTCCCTCACTTCTTCAGATCCCACTTGGTTCAGTCCAAACTGTTTGGGGGCTGAATTTACACCTCTAGAGATGTCTACTGAAGTTAGCATGCTAACCAGCTAGCCTCAGCCCATCCTGTTCGTAACATCGCTTTGAACCGAAGCCTGATAGTCCGACAGCCCCCGTAGTTTCAGCTGGGAGATGTGGAAAAAAAACATGCTAACTGGGAGGTGAGCTCAGCCTAATACAGCTGATACAGCCACTTAGCTTCACGGCTAACAGAGCTGGTTGCTAACAGCAGCTAGCTGCTGCAGCCAAGGAACTCTGGTCATTTCATACAAATGACACTGGTATAAATGTATAAAGATTAATGTAAAAAATCAAAATTGATAGATGCAGGTCTTTTTTTCCTTGCTTGGCCTCCATGAAACAGACATTCAGTCCATGTAAAGTTGGGTGATTGTATCTTGCAATATTAATTAACTATGTAAGTATATGAGGTGAACAGCACTGTCTGTATATTATGAATGCAGGCGGCGTGGCATACATTATATCTGCAGCTGCAGAGCCTGAAAACTGTACAGAAAGTAGTTCACTGAAACAAAAACTTCTCATTCTGTCGCGTCCTTGTCACATTTCCACTGAAGCGAGCTCCTGCCTTTTACATTTCTCACCGCGTCTTCTGTGTCTCCTGCAGCAGCCAGCAGCTCAGTAGTATTTTTGTCTCGGTTTCGCGCTGAATAAAAAGGAAGTCGTTCCCATTCAGGTTTTGTTAAGTGTTCAGTGTCGCGTTAAGCAGCAACCCACCGTAGAGCTGCCAGATAAAGAGCCGCGCTGTGGATTGAGACATCCGCTGCTGGAAGGAGAACAAAACAACATAAAAAAAAAATGCCGGGATGAAATTAAAAAGCAGGTTACAAGTCAGCGGTCAAGTTAACAATTAGCTCTTTGTGGGAACAATCTTTTTTGGCGTGTGAACGCGTGAATCCAGGAGGCAGAGTGTCTCCAAAATGAACACTTACAGTTCTGTTTCCACTCAAAGGGAATAAAAGCTTTTTATTCAACCTGCCAAGTTGGACAAAAACCTCCCAACACTACCCCATAATTTTCCTTGGACAGATTTCCCCCTCCCTAACGAGTAAACATTTATTTGCATACTTGACACTAACGACCGATCGGTTATTCCTTAATGGCCTCATATTTCTCTAATTGGATGAGTGTGAGATGCTAATTAATTAGCAATTACCTGCTAATGGTTGCATAGACACGAGCCCACAGCCTATTAGCTCCCAATAAATACTTATTAAGAGGCCCGGCTTGCTAAGGAGCTTATCATCAACATGTTCATCGTCTGATAATTGCAGTCTGTTCACTTTCTTGTGTTGATAAAAACACACAGAGTGGTGCTGACGGAGCTGAGGGAAGCGTGGAGAAGATTTCCATCAGCTCCAAAGAATAAAAGCTCACATTGCAGTGGACTGGATGAGTTAGTGGTTAAAAAGTACGTTATAATCAACTTAAATGATGTTCAAACACGGAATAAAAGAAACAAACTTCCTTCTGCACATTTTGGGGGATTTATTAAAGTTTCACAGTGTGCAGTAGGTTTTGCACCGTCCACAAAAACACACTTACTCTGGCTGAGAGATCGGGAAAAAGTGACGGTCCAACTTCATACAATTTAGGTTTTATCTCACCAAGTAAACAACCGCAATCTGCTGAAAGGCATCGCTGTTAAAGAAGGAGGACGGGGCAAGAAGCACAGGCAGTCGGACAAATGTTTCTGGAAGAGAAAGGCATTATTATCCAAAATGTCTGCTGTGAAGCACAGTCTGAGATCTCCGTGTCGGTCGGTTCCAAGTCTCGTCTCTTGGCAGCCATCTTGGCAACGTCCCGGTGCAGTTATTTCAGGCTAATAAGTCCGGGCCCCTAATGAACGGGGAGAGAGCCATAACTTCACTCTCCAACGGTCACCGGGACATAAAAACCTTATATAGACTTTTGTCTTTGACTTTTTGCATCATTACAACTCATCAATCACCGTTCTGTGATGTCATAGCTTTGCAACCCTTAAAAAAAGGCGAACAAATATACACATGGGAGAAGATAGAAGTCCTTCAAGCACATGCATGGTCCACAATTTAACATGTTATCTTCTTGTTTGTGTCCCACGTGGAAGTTCTGCTTGACCCATTCAACCACGTCGTCCGGCTCCCTGCTGGTCCTGGATCAGCGTTATGAACATACTCACATTCACACAGATTTCTCCTGCAGTGACGGATCGTACCAACATTTCAGGTGCTTTCGCTTTCACATCTACCATCAAAATAAAGAGGTTTACATAATCTGACAAAAATTCTGGGTTGTTATTATGAATCTTTCAGCCAGAGGAGAGCGCACGCTTGAGGTTTCAAACTCGCGGAGGTGGAATTTCTTACAATAACTGAGACTTGTGGGTCAAAAGAAATTCATGGAAATGCAATTCAAAAAGAAAATGAGGCCGGAGATTTAAAAACATAAAAAAGAGAGAGAACCTCAACCTTTTAAAAGAGGATTCAGTTTCTCACATTCACATCTGGAGCTTTTCTGCTGTCGGACAATGAAAAGCTTCCCTCACGTCTTGCTCAAGGGTGATTCGCCGGCACGAGAGGACGGCGTTTGTCTTTCACTTGACTTGACGTGTCGCACTTCACGCTTGATTTGTCTTTGAACCTGTAAAAGTGAAAACCTGCATCTCATCGATGATTTAACGACTCACAGAACTAGTTCATCGAGGTTCGTGACCCTTTAACACTTTCACAAATCAGCTTCTGTGTTTGAGAAATACTGAATGAAAACATGTTTTTTTTTCACGTTTCCCCCGGAGTGAGTTTAAAAGCATTTTGGAGCTGAACTCTTCAAAAAAAAACAACAACAAAAAACCAGCATCCTGTGAAAATACCAGCGCTACAAGGACGCCGCCGCACCTGTGAAACAGCTTGACACCATTTTGATCAAAAGAGGCAACTTTTTGAAAGTGCATAATCAAATAAAAGGAATTATTCATACAAAATGACACCCGGGCTCCCCACATCTCCCTGCTCAGAATGCAGCGTTTG
This sequence comes from Diplodus sargus, assembly GCA_903131615.1. Taxonomy (NCBI): domain Eukaryota; kingdom Metazoa; phylum Chordata; class Actinopteri; order Spariformes; family Sparidae; genus Diplodus; species Diplodus sargus. The sequence continues at coordinate 22,226,881 of CAEMYA010000024.1, read as the reverse complement.
AATTCTCCAAATGAAGCGTTGTCATTTTTTCTCTTGCTGTCTGTCCGTTGTGTGTCTACGAGTCTCTGTGTGTGTGTGTGTGTGTGTGTGTGTGTGTTTTAATCACCGCATTGCTCTTCCTCCGTGTAAACACAACATATATCCTCGTGCTCGGCGCCCAGAGACGCCCGTGGCTTATGAGGTTGTGATGGTAACGGAGCGATGCACTCAGGCTTGCTTCCATGCAGCTGGGACCCATGCTGCGCCGCAAACCTCAAGGGGGAATGCTGGGAAATGGGGAAGTGGAGGGGTCTGGGGAGGGATGGAGGAGGCACTAACTGGGGATTAATTGTGTTGAATCAACTGTCGTGACTCAGAGCGAGGACGCGCCTTTTAGTACTCGTTTGTTTTTTGAGGGGAGTTCCTTTCAGCGCAGCCTCGGTTTTCACGGCGCATAATCAAGAGATGTGACGGATGAAGACTCGAATTTCAAAAAAGCATTCAGAGGAAAATGAGAAGTGTCGAGTCAAAGCAAACAAATAAAAACACACACACACACACACACAGAGAATGAAGCAATGAATCTGGTAGAGAGATTCGCAGAATGACAACGGAGAAAATGAAGTCAGGAAAGTGTGTGTGTGGTAGCGAGTGGGAGGATGTGTGTTCAAAGAGAGAGACATATGAGGACGGAAGGGAAAGAGAATTTATGCGTCGAGCTACTGAGGAAAGAGCTTCTAATACCTGTCAAAAAACATTGAATCAAAACCACTTTACTGCGACGTT
>CAEMYA010000024.1:22184620-22204488 GCA_903131615.1 Diplodus sargus | reverse complement strand
CCCTCTGAGCATGCAGAGCAGCGAGGGGATTAAGAGGCTCAGCTGTCGTGAAAGAGAGCAGCGCCCACCCAGCTCCGACCCGCAAGGTGTGGGCACCCAAACCCAAACACTCACGGCTCGGGAATATATTTATAAAAGCACGTTTCACACCGAACGTGACGCGATAAGCTTTCAGAACAAAGAAAGATTCCAGGCAGGAATATTGAAAACAAAGTGTTCAGATTAGACTTTTATTCGAGCGTTTTAACCTTCTTGGAAAACGTAATGACTCACTCGGCAGCACTGAGCCGAACCCTCTGGCCACACATCACATTTCGTCCCCTCGCTCGGTGCTTTTTGTGTGTACTGTACCGCACTTTTCCTCACAGGTCAACACGCAGGTTGATGCAGCAGAATAAAGTGTTTCAAAGTGTTGCCATTTCTTGATCTGCTCCCCCTCCTAATCCCCCTCCCCTGAGTGCAGACTCGCTGTAACATGGACCATTAGCTAAAGAATGTTGAACATAACCATACCGGTTGTGCCTAGCCAGCCAAATCAAATAACTCTTTTTACAAGCGCCGCTTCACAACACGGTTCTGCTTTCAGGCTCGCCGCCAGACTCATGTTGATTCTGCCGGAGCCTTGAGAACAGGAGGGGAGGTGGGCGGGGGGGCGCGTTAGCCTTGATTTACGCCGTCTTATTGGAATTCCTTTACGAGCGAGTGGCGCGTATGAAGAAAAAAAAAGGATGGATTTCTCAAGAGGGGGTTCTTGACTGATAAGGGCCTATTTGCGATAGGGATCAAGGAGGGCCCAGCGATTAATCACGACGATGTGAGCGAGTGCAGCTGGAAGCGAACCAGAGAGGAGCGTTACGCAAGAAGTCGAGAGGTGATATCTGCCAGAAAGCCACGGAGAGTTTACCTTTGAGGTGTGGAGCTGCAGGCGGAGAGGGACCAAGACAAAGCAACAGGAATGCAGCAAGCTGACAAGAGTTTGCACTGAAGTTGATGTATGATTGTCACTCGCTTCATGCTATTATGTGTTATGAGTGAAGTTAAGGACTTTACGAGCAGCAGCAGAAGTTAAAAAGGTTTTTGTTATTCTCTGTGAATATTTATAGACTGTCGTTTGAAATCGTTTGGAGCGATTCTCTGCGTACAGTAATCGCCGTGAGAACGCTCCCTTCTTTTGCCAAACTAGTGTCTGAAAATGCGATTAATTTATTTCGGACTTAGCTTTTCCCACACTCTTCGCTTCTCGGTGTGGGAATTCTTTGAAAATAAGCTATTCATCATCGGCATTTTTGCTCAACAGTTACTGTAACTTTGCCATAAAACACAAGGTTATGATTATTTAAGGAGTCAAATTACCGTGTTTAATTGGGCGTCTTGCTGTGACAAACCCGCGAGGATCGTCACAGCCTCGGTTCTGCTGTGCGTTTTAGTGTCTTTCAGGTCACTGTTTTGTTTTTCTGGACTCAGATACCCACTGGTCGCTACCTGCCCAGCAAGTAAATGTTTCTGTAAACAACTGATGCGATCAGTGATCTACATACCTAACTGACATTTTTTAAATGATCACCTGACTTTAGTATTGGGAGGTGGGGAAGAAAACTGGCAAGCCTGCAGTTATTGACAGTTTGGATATTTGTAAAGGAGACCTTGGGACATCTCCAGCTAAGATTCTGGCCAAAAGAGGTATTTTAAGACAAAACATGGACGTTTTCTATCCAAAACCAAGTGATCTGTGCAACTGAGCAGCTACAGAGTCATTCATATTCTCCAAGGTGATGATGGAGACCAAACCAGTGCCAAAAGAAAGAGTCAGTTGCTGTGTCTCAATTCAGGGTCTGCATCCTTTGGAGGAGCAAAAAAAGGCCAATTACGTCACAGCGAAGGCTCCTCCAGATGCTCCTTTTTTTCCCTGTTTTTGGAGGATGCACCGCTACAATCCTTCGTGGCTTCACATATCCTAAGATACTTGGCGCCCAAAAAAGAAGAAAGAGAGAGAGAAAATGGCGACATTGCGTGGCGTAGATCGTCACTTTTGCGGGCCTGGGCGGCAGAAATCGTGACGTAAAGGTAAAACATCTGGTGACGCAACCAGGAAATGCTCCAAAGGCGAGACCGTCCCGGATGCAGACCCTGAATTAAGACACAGCAAGTATTAGTCTTGACATTCATCAGGAAGAAAAACTAAACTCAAACTGAATGCTTAAAACACTCCTTGATCGCTGAATGTGTAAAACTGTTTGCTGGGAAGTTGAGCAAAATATGTTTAAAGCTGACTGTGCTGCTGCCAGAAGCCAAATAATTTAATACATTTGCACATTCTTGATGTTAATAAACATCTGGGGAAGTTTTTATTGCTGTTCCTCCGTGTGTGATTTATTTGGACCTGCATTCTGTCTACTGGCCAGCAGGGGGCGACCCGTCTGGTTGTATCTAGACTTATGAAAAACAGTTTCCTAGTGAGTTTATCGTCTCGTTGACTAGTTTGAAGCCTTCTTCAATACCGCGTGAAATCAAAGCTTCACCCTCCAGCATCCAAACACTTCTGGCTCCAAAATACCAAAATGGCAACCACTTGCTTTAAAACGGGTGACGTCAGGAGGAAACGGCTCAGAGGAAATGCCTCGTTATAGTTCTTCAGCAGGTTTTGGTTTGTTATCGTGAAGTACACTCCAAATATGAGAAGTATTAATTCTGTGCATTAACTTCCTGTTTGATGTAAGCGGCCGTTCTGCTTCTGCTTGAGCAAAACTCTGCAAAATGGATTTAAGTTAAAACTCTCCACAACTCCCCCACTGAAGTTCTGCCAATCCAATTAATTCCATAAAATCTTTTTATTGTTATTTAACAGCCTGTCCAATTTTGTTCTATAAAACCGTTCTATTTACTGGCATCGGGCCAGAAATAATCACTCCTCAGGCAGAACAGCTCCCTTCCATCATGCATGGACGTTATATCCTGAAGTGATTCTGGCTCATCGTAAAGCCGCTCTGTATTCACACACTTCACACAAATAATAAAAAAAGATTAGCAAGTTTATTACTGTCTTTAATGTGTGAACGCATGGGGAGGCTACACAACTCTTACATCACAATATATATTCTCAGGTGTGTTTGTCATCTCCAGGCTGTAAATCATGAGCGTGACGAGACTGAAAGACGTTCGCCTGCAGATCAGATCTGCTGTCACATGTCACCACACGCGTCTCTGTGAAACCCACCTGTTGCCACAAGGTGTTTGCTCAGTGGCGAGTCTGTGTCTGTGAAAACAAGTGACATAACAGTGTGAAAACATTCACATGACTGTCACACGCTGAGGGGTTTTCTCCAGATAATTCATTCTCCAGCGTTCACCATCTGATAAAGACCAAAACGCTGTGAAACGATAGCGGCAGGGCTGCTGCGAAGGCAGACGAGTATTAGTTCTCAGTCAGCGTCGTTCATAATGACACAAAATGGGGAAATGTCAAGCTGTTATTTATAAAAACCAAGAGCTCGCCGTGCTGACTGAAACTATAATAATCCTGATTGATTTTAGGCAACTGCATCCACAGCTCATCAGAAACCAATGCCTTTTGCATCTTATCCCGTCATGATCCACGTTATCTTCTCTTTGAGCCAGTTGAGGTGTTGGGTCAGAACGTCTCATGGACGTTTCCCGCTCAGTTTCCCAGGGCAGAGCCACGACTTCCTGCAGGGATTATACAACATTAGGACTGATGGGTGAAGTTCAAAACATTGATCATCTTCTTCAAGGTGTCATGTTCTGCTGGGAATCTCTGGGTTCTGGTATTTATATGGATTCCGCGTGACAAAAGCTTCCCACCCAGACCAAGTGCAACCTCATGGCAACAACACTAAATCCCTCCCTGCTACACCAACAAAACTGCTTAGAGATGGGAAACATGTGACTCAGAACTCAAGGCTTTGACCCCACCTTGCAACCAAGAGGACTCAAAGGATCTGAGACCAACACCCTGGTGCCAGACATCGATCAGACTCCGTCCATGGACACCGGATCTAGATTAGGGATGTCCTCTCAGTCCTCTAACTGGAGCTACTTCGCCTGCTGCCACCAAGCCCTGGATATGGATGGATAGAGGTCGGCCATCTTGGTAGTGGGCTAGTTTAAAAAACTTCCAAGATTTTCCTCCGATTCTGGAAAAAGATAATCTCATTCCCAGGCTGTCAAAAGAAGATGCTTAGGGTCGGTACTTCTAACCCCTCGGGAACCGCCTTCCCTACCTTAAAAAGGTTTCTGCCTCTTATTCACCGTGCACTCACACACTTGCATAACAATGACAGCAAGGCATCACTCCGGATGCTTGACCTCACCATCAAGCAGCTCTCTGTGTCTCTAAGTGTCTCACCCGAGGTCTATTTGACATGTGGACAAGAACTGTCAACCTTGAGATCAGCAGACGATCCACTCTACCTCATAAAACCGGAGCTGGCCCTTTTTTTTAATTCATGAATTGTCCTTTCAAGTTTGCCAAACAGCTCCAACCATTAAGATTTAACTCCGCCGGTGAGATCATCCAAAGCAGCGCTGCCATGGAGGAAAAGATTGTTACAGAAAAGCGGATTGTATTATTGTATTATTAAGGGCATCGTATTTTTTACAAATTCAAAAACTGGCAGATGAGTTCTGATGGTGCCATCCCTCATACAACACCACCTGCAATACAACAACAAGGCTACATAATTAGTATTTACATATTTTCCTTGGCGTGCATGATTCTTTGGCACGCCTGCAGTCTCAGTGACCAGATTTCAGTTCGACAGGATACGAGTAATTTGATTCTGCAAACCTTCTGGCCTGAGTCTAAATCTTCAGTGCACACACACACAAACACAAACATCCTCATAACAACACACAACCCCTCTGTGATACTGCTGACACAAACATACATACGCTCCCTGTGAGGCTTTTTGCGTCGAGCGCCATCGTATTCTGAAAAAGAAGAGCCTTTTGTCAACACGGCCTGTTTGTACACGCAGTGCGGCCTCTTCAGCGAATTTCAAAAAGAGGCTGCGTGCATCGCTGGAAACCCAGTCGCAGTGCTGGAGCTGGAGCTGAGGGATCGAGTCTCAGGCCTCAAAGCACTCTGCCACTCGGAAATAATTCAAACAAGCCGGAGCTCAAATGATGTTTTTCTATATTTGTTGCGGATGATAGTGACGCCGTTATTGGCTCCGTCGTGCTGTGCAACAATCTATTTCCATTCACTGTTTGCTCGGCAGTTGCCTCCGTTTGCTTTCCACCAGTAGGAGAGCACTTGAAACGCACATATGATTGTCACGATTTGCACTCGAAACACCGAGTACGGCGAAGTGAACACCGCAATGACAATAATAATCCATGACCGGAGACACGGTTATTATCCACTGACAGTAGTTTTCCAGAGTAAAGTCAGAAGCGGAGCATTGGTTCAAAAGCCTGCAGGATTATTGTCCTGTCATCCGAGTGAAACCTGCATGAGACAGGTTCAGAATTTGCCCAGTTAGCTTGATCCCATATTTTTAGAATATCAATTGAGGCAATGAACGCTTGCTGGGCCATAATAAAGGCTCCAACATCAACAGAAGCGAGCTGAAGTGCAAAAATGATTCCATTGAGTTTGACTGCAGCGTGTGACCATCAGGAGGTTTATCGACACGTATGTGAAGCAGGTCTGGGGTCAGCCAGCGATGTATGAATTTTGAAGAAGAATCACTTATCTTTAAATGTGCATTGTCCTCTGAAGGATTGCTGATACAATGTGGTGTGGTCCACTTCTGAAGGCGAAAACAACAGAGAGCAGGTGTTGAAAATGAGGAAGGTAGTCAAAAAACGCAAAATTAAATCTGAGACGCGGACAGCAGTTCTGTTTGCATCTCACGTGTCCTCGAAGAGAAGCTTTCCCCTTTTTTTAAATGTTTCATCTTCAGAAGACCTCGAGACTCAATAAAACATAAATGTCATGAATGCCAAAACAAGTCCAAAGAAGAAGTATCCACTAACGAACCGTGTTTAAACTCTATAAAAGGTGAAGAGTTTCTCAGAAGTCCTCATCAGTTTCCCACCAGCAGCTCTCCCTTTTGTCTTTGTGCAGAAAGTGAAAGCGCTGCATCATCAGACGCCGGCGGGTTCTGCTGGCTCTGCCTCGGTGTCCTCCTGGCTGCCTCCGTCCGTCTAATGCTGCCTCATTGTTTCTTCTTTACTGGCCCCCGAGGCTGCAGGATATACGTCTTGGTCCAAATGATGGCTTATTGCCAATTAAGTCTGTGGAGGATGGACCTCTTGCCAATGTCTTTTATCCCCTCAGTTCACAACAGCAAGTCCATTTTTCTAATCAGGTCCTCAGGTGCCTGTTAACGAGCACAAGTTTGTCGGACAGTAAGAGACGCCTGGATTCAGAATTACTTTAAATTGTTCCTCTTTTTTTTTTCGCATTTTCAGCCTCTGGTGTTTCCCTGTGTTCGGCTGTTTTAGTGCTGCTGGTTCCTGGCACACCTGTGGCAAACAATTCCATTAAAAATCAGCCATTTGCAGGTGAAAGTAGTCTACCACTTTAATAATGTCTGGACTGTATTTCTGATGAATGAAGAAAATGCTTGTCTTTAAAAAAAAAGGGACATTTCTAAGTGTTCCTAAACTTTTAAGCTGTAGTGTTATATATAGACATTTATTTTGATTTATTTGTTACCTGAAGTTATCTTTTAGTGTTGAAGCAGTTTCAGAAGTCATGTATCTTTTTCAAAATATAATGTATTTTTTAAGCCCAGTTCCCAGGATAAAATATAAGTATTAAACGTGTCTGCAGACCACAGATACGACCGAGGTTTGTACCAAACCTTTTAGCCCGCTTTCACATCAGCAGGTGGAGGCGGCGTTACTACAAGGCAACAAAGGGGCGGCTGTGGCTCAGGGGTAGAGCCAGCATCTTGTTATCAGACAAATGCTGGTTCAATTCCCCTGGTCAGGCAGCCACCGCCATCAGTGTGTGAATGTATGTCTGAATTACTGTTATTAAGTTATTTTGGACAAACGCGTCTGATAAATGTCCTGAATGTAAATGTTACATGTAACAAAGCTGCTGAACGACCAACAGAAGTGACGCCTAGATTCCACTGGATACGTGTCCGCTGATGCAGAAGCAAGACGCAGCAAGACAGGAAGTCACGCACAGAAACAACAATATGACATCCGGTTACTTTTCAAAATAAAACACTCCATGTTGACACCAGAACATAAATCTCAAAAAAGAGACAAACACAAGCTCTTCTGCTAATTTGGTTGCTATCTGTTTTGGTTGGGAACACTTTGTGTTGTTGCTTTCAATAATACAGACCTATAATAGCGGTCACGAGTGATTATTTGATCATTGTGGGAACTCCTCGGTCTCGCAACGCCAGCTATCGACCGTACTGCGCAATGGCGGACTCAAAACGCAACCAGTGAAGGATGTTGGACGGCGGAGCAAAACCAGATCGGAGCTGTAACGCAGTGGACACGTATCTGGTGGAATCTCGTGGTTAGAGTCACAGCAACTAATGTTTTAAAAAGGGACACTTGGGGAGTTTTCCAGCTGTTGTGGTGACAGCCTGTTTTAGTCGCCGCGATCATGGATGGAAATCTTTTCCTAAGTCTAACCTCAGTGGTTTCTGTGCCTAAACTCAAGCAGAGCATACGCACAACAATGTGACGAGAGAAAGAGAAACAATTCAACCTAAACAAACGTAAAGACGCAACTTAAACTTCTTTATTGGAGTACAACTGCTTTTACTTGAGATCATGTTTGACCTGCACGCTACTATCCTGCAGTGATGTCTAACACCACAGGTGGAGGCTCCGTCCTCCGTCAGCTTCAGAGTTTCGTGGTTACCATGGCATCGAGACTTCGCCGCCGTAAACACATCTATCATCACGCGCATTCAGCAGCACTTTAAAAGCTATCACATGCTCGTGGTGGTTGTAGCCTTTTGTACATTATCTGCGTGCCTCCCTGTACTGATACAATAATTACTGACAGACGGGAAACAGAAGCAGAGACAAACCCTTTGCCCCGAAACACGCTCTGCTCTGTGTATTCAAAAACAAGAGTGCAGGCACTTACAAGGGTATGCACACACACACACACACACACACACACACACACACTTTTCTCAGACTGGAATTCATATCCTTCTGTGTTTTGCCTTGATACATAATGGAATGACACTGACATTTCCCCCCAGCTATTTCACACACACGCATCAACAAAACAATGCAAACAAAGGCAGCGCATCCTTGAGGCCGAGCCGACGTTACGCTCTCCGTTTACGAAAAAAAAAGAAAGAAATTTGAATGTTGATTCTGGAGCTCTGTGAATCCCACAGTTCCTGTTTTTTTTTGTTGCCCATTCTGCTTATCGAGTTGTCCTGAAGACAAATGCGCCGAGGCCGACTTTGTTGCCTGGTGTTTTATCTTAGGCAAATTCTTCAAAATGTTGAGAGCTGTTTATTAAAGTGACAATGATCAATAATGACTGATGTTGTAATTATAGGCCAATAGCGGCGCCGTTTGACGTTGAATTTTAAGTAGGCTGAGGAGGGGGAGAAAGAAGAGAAACGCCAAAAGCTCCTCCATCAAGAGCATGTTCATCTCCAGCAGCAGTTCTTTGTCTAATTAATCTTCATTTCCAGGACAGATCCGTCTCACTAATGCACTTTTATCATTGCTCACTGTTTTACAGTATTCCACCGTAAGAAAGCGTTCAATCAGAAGCCTCGCTGCTGCACCTGAAGCCAGCGCCGCGTGTTTGTTCTGCTCTCGCTCGTGGAAAAAAAAAGTGAATAATACATGTTGTTCTGTTCTAATTTCTCAACAGTCTCTTTTTCTCTCCTCGAGCTCCGTCGCTTTAATTGTCTTTTCTCGTTTATTGGCGGTTCTTGCGTCTGTCAGCGCATCTGCTGTTATCAAGGACAGGTCTCACAAGCCTGATCTCAGCGGGACTCGTCCTGTTAAACACCGTAAATGTTAGATGTGGAGGAATCGCAATTCTTTTTTTTGGACAAGTCTCTTGTAAACAGATTCAGAAGGAAAAATACGGAGGAGACCAGGAATCACACAGCCTCTGCCAAGGCTGTGCAGCCGTCAATATTTTATCATTTTTATAAGATAAAAACCTCTAGAATGTTTCCATCTGCATCAGGATTCATGCCAAAGCAGACGCAGTTACAATCAATAGTAAGTGCATTGAAATTTATGCAAAAGTTACACAACAACAAACATTCACAAGGCCCACATGTGGATCTATACCACACACTTATTATTATTCTCTGCTCACAATCCTCCCACTGAACAGTTTTCATGTTGTTGAGTTAAACTGCAAACAAACCAACCAAACTAACAGAAACTGCTCCGAGTAGACCGACCTTGCAGCACTACAAATTATAAAAACACCGACATATAATCACTTCACAAACCCAATGCAGTGGACCTGATCACCAGAGTAAATGTTGGTTGAGCACATTTCTGCGAAACCACACACACAATTTTAAACTGAAAGTTTTTTTATGCTGCAACTTTACGTTTGTTTCGGATGAATTTTCTGTTTCTCTCGTCACAACACTGTGCTGAGCCTCTGGTTAGGCACAGAAACCACCTGGTTAGGGTTCGGAAGTGATCATATTTTGGTTTAAAATGGCTGTTTTTGTCCCCAGGCGTCCCTGAAAAAATCCAGTGGTTCTGTCGCCGTTTGGCAGCCATTGGCTTGCGATAACACCACCAACTTTCCTTGGATCTTGAAGTGAAAAGTGACCAACAAGCCCATAACGTGTACGTGATATGCAACGTTTTAGTACTCGTGTCAGCCAGGGACGTATCTGTGTTTTGCAGAAATGTTATCTGCTCACTTAACAGATGAAGCCTTGGTCTAATATTCACTCGTCCTTCTGTGTTGCTAAGAAAACTGTCTGAGCTGCTGAACGCTCCACTATGTTCACCAGCTAGTTGCTGATTATGTTTGTCTGCTGTTCAGTTTCACAAGAGATGTATTTTCTGGAACCAGCTGTGCTGCTGGTGAGAACAGGGTCGATGAGATCACTGAGAGAGAAACAAAAAACAAAAACGAGCTGAAATGATTGACGTGAATTTGATGTCTTCTCATGGATCAGAATCCGGTTCTCATCCCTCGCCTGAGTTCAGTGATTTGTTCCTTCTTTCCGGATGATTTCATGTTTTGCAACGCGCCCTCCATGAAGCGTTTGAGGTAATATCTCAGGATCCTGAGGGTAAACCGAACCGAAGTCGCACTGGGGGAAGCTTCATTATTTATTGTGAAAAATGTTGTGTCATGTCCCAACAGCACAACGCAGTTCTGCACAGTGTCAGTTAAAGCAGATGGGAGGAAGAGCGCATCTTAATTGATTTCACATCATCAGATTCACAAACACATCTCGAGCTACAGTAGAAAACGATCACTGTCCTCTCTTTGTCTCTCTGAAACGAGACACAGAAACAAAACTCAGCTGATAACAACCTCTGGTTGAGAGCGAGCGTTGCTCCCATTTTTGATTTCTTGTCACCTTAAACTGCCGACATCTGTTTGTTGTCTTGTTTGCCATCTGCGTCGGCTCATGTGAGAAGATACTGAAGTCTACAAAACACATTTCATACTTCTTCCTTATGAATCCCAGAAGGCAGATGTGACAGTGTTTTCCCCCCAGAGAGCAGCTCGTATTTAAAGTAAATTCCCCTCCAAAAACAGAAAACTCTGTATGACATTTTCAAAGCAAATAATCACCCGGCAGTAATTAGTTCCTCCTGTTTGGATGAAAGTCTGATAAATATAGACATCAGTGGAATTTTATTTGATTTTCAGAAACACACAGTTGAGACTAAATAAGATCCTGAAAATGCCAATAAAGAAAATGTCAGGTATTTTTCTATTTGATAACCAGATTAGAGTCTACAGCAAGTATCTTTATGATTGACTTTATGATTGACTGTATATAAAGATGGTCGATTGATCTCGCACTGGTGCGATCGGAGCCGAGGAATTGATTCCCACGCAGACACCAACTCCGACTCAATCGCCAATCATAACATCAAACCCAATTTTTACAGCAGCAAATAAAAAACAAACTTTAAAAAAGTAAAATCATAACTCAAGCATTATTAAGATTAGCTAAGAGTAGGTGAGAGGGATAAAATGTTGCTGATATTCGCTCGATGAGGTCTCTAACGCAGCTCTTCATGATTGAAACGCTGCACCAATCGCTCCAAAAACAACAAATAGAGTCGCGTTAGCTCGGAAAATCGCTGGCTTTGATTAGCGATGGACACGAACTACAGCCAGTGGGAACATCATTCATTTTGCAGATATTTACAAATGAACCGAAGAATTGCACAAACAAAAAAACCTCTCCTGACGACGGAGCTGGACGGAGAAGTTATTGAAAATTCATCCCGCGTGGGAAAAGAAAAAGTGAACTTTATTGCAGACTATACAATATATATTTTGATAAAAATGTGAATCTCATGTTGGCATTAAAAGTCGAAGGATAGCTGAAGTCAGTCGTCCTCTGAGGTTATCGATCGTCTCTACTCAGCAACCACCAGATGGAGAGAGCCGTGAAGCTGAGAAGTTAAACTTACTCCAAACTTACTAGTCTAGACAGTGATGGCCGCCTGAGAGCCGTGCTGCTAACACAGCAAACAAACCAGGAAGATCTACCTGGAAATGTCATTCAGGTTACCTGCAATGTCAATGAGAAAGTTAATTTTGTAGTTAAAATGTATAAAAACAGAAATCACAGCTCGCTTATTGAATCAGGCCGTCAGGGTCCATCAGTAATGATGTTTTCATTTAATCACTTCAGAGGTTTAAAAGCAAATTTTGAAACGTCTGCAAAATAAAATGTCCATCAGTGCTTGTTTTTTTTTGAGGCTTTAACCAGAGTACATAACTTAACCCTGATGATTTCTGAACAGTGTTACGGCGCCCTGACAGGATCGATCTGGACTCAAATGTCATTTTTATATCTTACATTCTAGTCTTTGTCTGTGAGAGAAGACGCGGAGGCAGGAACCTCCACGTCAAGGTGCATTTGAGAAATCTGTCTCAGCAGCATCTTCATTTCTTTAAATTCGACGTGGAAGTTTTCCACTTCAACCCCCCAAAAAAGTAGGAAAAGTTTGCTATATTTTGCCTCTTTTTAAGTGTAAATGCATCCGAACATGGTTCTGTTTTCTACCTGCTCCCAGTCGTCTTGCTGTAAACGGGGAGGATCCTCTACTAAGAAAAAAAAATGCCCTCCATAAATCACTTTTTGGGAAACGCACCATTGATCCAGCAGGACGGGCTCTCTGATGATCTTCAGCTGTTAGTGATCAATGCCAACAGCGACCTTTGACCCGCGGTGCTTCATCAAAACTCCTCCAGCACCGCCTCCCACCGATCGAAGCGACCGTCAGCGTATTGATCTCCTGTGATGCTCGCGCCGCAGCCTTGTTCCAGCCTTTTATTGCCTTTTACATTTTTTTTTTTTTTTTTACAAGTTTTCATCTGTAGGAGAACTTTTCACATTAGCATTCCTGATCTTTGGCTGTCTGGGTTGTCGCAGTCGCTCCTCTTTCGGCAGCAACAGATGAACTCCGTGTTGTCACATTATAATGAAGCCACAGATTCTTTATAGGGCACCTTTGGTTTGTCTACTGTTGTTTGGCAGCTATGAAAATGTTCTCTCCCTAATTAGGCTCAGCAGCAAAAGACATTTTTTGCCCCATATCTTGCCAATTATCTCGCACTCAGAGCAAAACGGGCGCGCGTGTGCTCGCCGGCGTGTTCGCTTAAGAGAGCATTTGCAAAAGTTCCATCTGTCCTCTTGCTTTGCTGCAGAGTTCCATATCGCTCATTATAAATAAAAACATTGATTGAATGGAAATTGCATTTCAGTCATTACTTGACTGTATTAGGACCTTTTGGCTCCGTTAACTAATCAGCGAAATGCTCATTTGAATTGCAGATGACGCCGTCTCTCTCTCTCTCTCTGCTTTTACAGTGACTGAGCAGACCTGAGGCTGAGGGAGGTCTCATTATATCTGACTTTATATGGACACACACACACACACACACACACACACACACACACAGGTGCCTCCATGCATACGTTCACTCATAAAACCTGATGTGCACAGTAAGTGTAATGAGTTGTGTGATATCTCTGTGTTTGAGTGTTATTGGTGCTCCATCGCTGTCTTCACCATTTACCCAAACAGACACACTTCAAGTAAAAGTCTTAAAGTATCTCATATTAAATGTACTGATGTATCAAATGTCATTTTCTGGACAATATTTGTACTCAAAGCGGGAAGCAGACAGGTTGTACTGCCGCCGTCGTAGCAACAGGGCTACCGCTACCAGCCTGGCCGCTGTCCAAAGCAAAAAACAACCGTGAGAATCAGAATTTGATGGAGAAACCGTGAGTTCAGAGCTATGAAGATGCAGAGAAAACACTAGCTTGCATTAATAAGTGGGCAGGTTTTTGTTACTGACCGATCTGGTAGAAAGAACAGCGGTTTTGAATCGTCTTGCCTGTCTGGGTGGTTTGAGGAAACTCATAAACGAGGGAACTGACTCAGACACGGAGTCTCCGCTTCTGTCTCACCTTCATCAATCATTCTCCCTTCTTCACTTTCATTGCCTCCTCCATCGAGTGGGTCGAACACCTCCTGCTCTGGTTTCTGCAATAGTTACGCTTCCTTTCTGGCTGATTCTCAGAAAATATTTAGGTTTGTTTTTCTGATTATTGGATAGTTTTTTTTTATTTGAAACAGTTTTGAAAAGTTTACTCGAGTAAATGAACTTAATCTCATTCAGTCACTGCTCTGTGCACCTTTAAGTTGACATTAAAGCTTTTTTTTTAATATTTAAGAAAAATACTGTCATCGTATTAGAAGACATTGATGATGATGCAGCTTTTAAACACCTGCTCGTGTATGAAAGTTTTGCAGATGCTGCTTCACGTGTTGCAAAGCAGCGAGCTGGTGCATCCGACTGATTAACTTTATGGACAAAAAAAAGGCATCATACCTCCTCCTCCTGCAAAATATCCAGCACCCGCATCGTCAATGCACACGGCTCGGCTCGGCTTGTGGTTGCTATGGTAACAACATGCACTGACACTGAACTCCGAACCCAGAATGCCTCACAGCTGTCACTTTCCCACGCAACCAATTTAGTATGAATTAAACACAAATTCACGGAGGAGCGTTTTAATCTCTTTAACCCCAGCGGATCGCTGCGAGGCTCCTCGTCGTGCGATCTGATGCTTTAGGCTCTTATTGGTTACGTTAGCGCTGCTGACTCGAGGTAAACATCATACAGCTAATGTTTGATGACGTCGTGTCACGAGGAGACTCCGCGTGCCTCGACTGAGTTTTGGCTGTTTTGTGTTTTGCCGTAGTAGCCTGAAGCTGCAGGGAAGTGAACACAGACAGACAGACAGTCAACACACAGAACGGTGGGAGTAATTCATGCTTTCAAAATCTACCAACCAGCGCGCACTAACTGGTAATTTGCTCCCTCCATTTAATAATTTGTGTGCACAATTAACATAATGTTTCACTTGTTATTCTGCAGCTTTATGTTTTTCCAAAAGAATGAACCTCTGCGCTCAAACGCAGTAATATCGCTGCTGTAAGTGATGTCATCCTATAAGAATAAGCGTTAAATAGCTGTTTTAGTCTCTCGTGCAGTGTAAGAAGACGTTTTCTGGTGCCCCCGCTCTCCTCAACCAATCACGTCCAATCTGTGTCTGGCAGTTACCTCGCCGCGCTCATGTGGTGATGTAGAGAAAGAAGAGAAGAGGACTGCTGATCTGCAAAATGGACAACGCTTACAGCAGCTTAAACATTGGCTGAGCGCATTAGGTGCCTCTTGAAGCTGCCCTTCACCTGTTGTGTGTAAATACTGCGTTCAGTTCAAGCTGAGAGCGAAGAAATTGGACCCAAACGCAGGAGCGACAGGCAAGAAGAGCAGTGGAAGACACTACAGGCAAACTCAACAGATGACTCAATAATTGCTGTGTCTCAATTCTAGCCTTTGGAGCATTTCTTGGTTGTGTCACCAGATGTTTTACCTTTACGTCACGATTTCTGCTGCCCAGACCCGCGAAAGTGACGATCTACACCACGCGATGTCGCCATATTCTCTCTTTCTTCTGTCACAACCCGGCTCCAAGGCTGTGCCAAAACAAGAAGACAAACGCAAGCTGGCTACTAGCAATTGGCATTTATTGGCCCCAGAAACAAATCAACCAAGGCAAAATGTGCAACGATCAGTATCAGTCATGAACGCATGTGTGAGTGTGTGACAACAGACGTGTAAATCAAAAAAACCAAAAAGACATGCTGCCATCAGGTCTGCCAGGGAGCAGAGATCAGCTTCCCCCAGAGAGAGCGTCTGCAGAATCAGGGCAGTCTTTGTAGGCAGAGCACACGGGCCCAGGTGTAGCTCATGCAGCTGACGACCCTCCACTCAGCACCTGCAAAACACAGCCAACAAGGAACAGGGACACCTAGTGCCTGGGAGGAGGGATCGTCACACTTCCTTCATTTTTGGGCGTGCAAAGAATCTTGGGATACGTGAGGCCACGAAGGAGCGTAGTGGTGCATCCTCCAAAAACAGGGAAAAAGCCTTCGCATGGCGTTGTGACGTAATTGGCCTTCAAATGAAGGATGCAGTCCCTGAATTGAGACACAGCAAAAGATTGAACGAAAGATTGGAATTAAATAGAATACTAACGAGGGTGTGTGGTGCAGGTGGAGGAAACAAGAGAGCGGGAAAGGAGCTGGAAAAACACACTAGGAACAGTGCTAATGAGACTGATGCAAGACAGGTGTGGAGGGGAAAAATATATATATAAAAATCAGGCAGAAAAAACAGGAAGGAAACCGTGAAAAATGCGAAGACACCACACCAAAAAAAACCCCAGAGAACACATCAAGAAGAGACAGAAATGTCAGGACCATGACAATTAAACCAGAACACCACATTTAGATGAGCCTGACGAAGGCCTGACAGCTCTCTCCATGTTTATTCCCACTGATCCGAGCAACAAAAAGTGTTATATGTGCACTGAACGGATGCAGCCAAACCTGGAAAACCTGGAATCTACGGAAAAAACATCCAAAAAAAAAGTGCCAAGTGTCTGATGACAAATTTAGTAAATATGAATTGGATTTATTTCTACCTGACGTGGATGTAGATTCCCCTTCGTATTTAAGATTAGTTTGAAAATGAAGAGCAGTCTGCAGCAATGATGATGATGATGATCTCTGTTCCAGCTAAACCATCTCTGATGAGCTGGATTATCACACTGCCATCCGGCTTTAACAGACAATCTGGATCGTGCTTCTTAAAGTACGCACATCTTTCTGGTCAAGACAACTACACAACAACGGCACATGACACATGCACATGCACAGTCAACACGGCGGGATTTGCCGGTGTTTGTCTTTGTTCGGGAGGAGGAACGAGCGGAGATAAGGAGCTTGTTTGTCGACGTCTCTATCACAGAAAACCTGACAGCAGTCATACTCCTCAAACAGACAGATGGCTTCAGGGAAAGTCAGGAAAAGTCTCCGTCTTTCCCCTCATCCTCCGCCCCCACCCACCGATCCATTTATACTCCAAATCTTCCACCGTCTTCTCTGCAGACTGAATAGTCAGAGAAGGAAGTTACAGTTCTCATACATAAATTACAATATGTAGTAGTTGTTATATGTTCTCCAGAGCTGTCTGAGCTGAGGTACGGTAACGTTTAAGCAGCAGGGACAGATATTCATGTTTTCAGGCCAAATGTGACGGTGACACGACAGATTTATTACACATTTTGACATGAAACCAGGTTAAATAGAGAGGAAAGTTATTCTTTCAATAACTGCAAGAGGAAACGAGGCGCTGACTGAAGAAGGACTCGTAACAATGCTTAAGAAGAAGTGTTGCACCGGCTCATGTGTCTATAGTCACGTCTGGTTTTTGGAGGGTGTTATTATTCTTTTCGCCCTGCGTGGCCTCTTTCGTTTCACTGTGAACGATCGCAGATTGAAAAGTTTTCAACTTTTCTTTCTGGGACATTTTTTTTTCCATTTGTTCTTTTAGATTAGAGTAAAACTCTGCGGTGAGTTAATTTTCACATCTGCAGCCAAACGGAGACGTTCCACAACCTGTTGAATATTCTGTTCAAACTATCTGATTTTCCGAGGGTTTTGCAGATTGAAAACTCGGCAGTGTGTCGTTTCCCCGTCTCTCACATTTTCTGGCGTCTGCATGTAAATGAAGTGAGTCGATTTCCTCCGTCAAAAATGCTTTTTCCTTTCCCTTAATAATTGGTGTTTTACTTCTCCGGTCTACTCACTCAGTTTTTTTTTTAACAAGCAATTCAATCTTCTATCACGCAGCCACTCCGTCCACAGCGTGAATGATCACAGTCTGAAGACCTGTCAGCGGCGGAGCTCCTGCCGGAGGTTTCGCTTGCACACTTTTCTTCTGTTTTGGAGTCAACAGGGGACGCCGAATTCCGGAGAGGCCCGGTAGCGCTGTTTGGGTGAATGCAGACGAGACGCCGGCTCCCTTGTCTCTCCGAGAGGCAGCGGAGCGTCCACTTCTATCTCACACACTGGCAAGCTTCCACCCAGCTATCTCATACCTTTCATTTTAGGGTTTATGAACTCGATGCATGCAAGAGCGAACACATGCACGCGGGGAACAGGAAAGTGAAAACGCACACAGCTGTCGGTGCGACGGCCGCGTTCAGTTTAGATGGTTTCATACATTTACTGCAGTACACTTAAATACACATTTGAAGTTCATTTGAATACATCGTACATGCAACGAGACTTTGATTAATTCTTGTATTACATTTTTAAAAAAGGAGGAATCTTTCAGTTTTTCCCCTCCGGTACATTTATCTAGCTGCTGGAGTTCATAATCACTTTGCAGGATCAGACGTTTACATCCATCATATCAAACATTCAGGCAAAAAAATCCTGCAACTCCACTTACTCAACAGGCTCGATTCAACTAAACGACACAATGCATTTATTCTCAGATCTGTACAGGAATGTGTTATCCTTCAGTTGATCTGAGAGCAGGGCGATCCCAGAATGTGTTGGAGCTTTGATCAAAACTGCAGACAAACCAGCCAACAAACATAGAAATATTAACATAAAAGTATATATTTATATGTAACGCTAAGATAAAAAATTTAAAATGCCTCCTCAGGTGAACAAAAGAAACCTGCTGGCTGTTGAAAGGTGACCTGGTGAAGTGGTGACTTCTAATGGCCACAATTTCCCTTCAACTAGAAAGACCAGTAGAGAAATCCCAACAGGGTCAGAATCAGACCAGCGGCGGCGCTGTGCCCTACCTCTCTAAAGCCTTCACACAAGGCGACGTCACACCCTGATTGGCTGAGAGGAAAACGTCCCAAGCTGCTCTCGCTCGTTAATTAGGAGCCGGTCTCCAACAGCCTGCACACACAGCTGATCTGAATCCACCGCAATCAGTCCAGAGAGTTTCACATAATGAGACTGCTACAAAAACACTGGACAAAATGTGAGAATATCCAAGTTTATTTCATTTAAAGAACATCCTCGCTCTTAATTCTTCTTCATCTGACTTCCTCATGTGCTGCCGTTATTAGTACGGCCACTGAAGTCGCCGTCCAACAAAAACAGGTAAGTACGGCTCTCAGGTAGCTGCTGTCACAGTCGTTACATGCCGCCAGAAAACGAACTTCTGTGACGCTGACAGCACACCAAACAAGTCCATCTCCATCAAACAACGAAGGTTCAATATGTTTCTAACTACTTTCTCAGAGCCATGAAAAGTTATTATTACATGTTATCCCAATATAAAAGGACTCGTCTCTGGGAAAGAGAGAAATACACATGTGCAGCGCGTTACACAACAAAGAGCCGCAGAGAAAGAGAGAAAACAATCTCTTTTTTCCACCTGGTACACGTTTTAAAATTGGAATCGAAGGGCGCCATTGTGCGGTTCTCATAATGTGACTGTGATGAACTGTTATGGTTGTTTAACAGACAGTTTGGTTGATCATTTTAATATTAACGTTGCTTTTGTGCTTAGAATAAAAATGTGGATAACCTGCAGGTTTGTTCAGAACCGTCCAGATTGTCTGCTCATGTTTCTCATGACGCTCACATCAAGATCTCATAATTACTCAAGTTAATTTGTGAAAGAAGGGTTTTCACTCGTATTATGTTCCTCTTCTTTCACTGAAGTAAAGGATTCATTGCTTCTTCCTCCTCCGACTGATGGGGGAAGCTGATGAAACCCTTTCAGAATCAATTAGATAAACTCAGAACTGGAGCCGTTAAAGATCAAGGCTGTTTCCTCTCCGCTCCCGAAGAGACGCAATCCGCGAGGTTTCCACCTGACAGCCATGTTTTATGTGTCAGAACTGAGCGCACATGCACCCTGTGTGAAAACACTTAGATATGCTGGACTGCCAATGCATATGTGCACACACTCACAGATGAACACACACACACACACACACGCCGCATTTCAAAATCCAATTAAGCTGGGGCTGTGGGATCTCAGCCCTACATGCCAAATGGCTTTGAGTGTCTGCACGTCATCCACAGTGTGCGACAGCTGACAACAAGATTATGGCCATGAGCGGTGCATTTGTGGTTTCGGCCCGATGATAGCATATTATTAGCCACGGCGGAGGAGAGCAAATGTGTCCTCCATGTGATGGCTTGTGTCATTTGAGCCATGAGAGGAACAATGTTGGAAAGCTTTTCTTCTTTTTTTTTTGTCATGCTGTCTGTGTGTTTGTATATCTGTGCATGAATGAGTAGGCTTGTGTGTGTGT
>CAEMYA010000024.1:22150306-22166289 GCA_903131615.1 Diplodus sargus | reverse complement strand
AGCAAAAAAAAAAGAAAAAATCTAGCTCCACCAAAACAAACTCGCCCCCTCGCTCCCCCTCCACAGCCGATATAGACTCAAACAGCACAGACAGAACCCTTGCATTCATTCTCAGTGAGACCACAAATATCCCCCCGCCAACAAAAAAACCTCCCCTCGCACAAACGCCACCCTCTCTGTGTCATTCACTCGCAAGTTCCACAATGCAAGCTCCATCCATCCGCTCCATAAAGCCAGCACAGGCATCCAGTCGCAGGCACTCACAGTCCCCATGCGCACAGGCAAACACACTGTCATTGGAGGACCGGCGACCCCCCTCCACCCCCGCCGCGGGGGTCCCATAATCCTCCGGGAAAAAAGCGTCGAACACCATACAGAAGAGTCTCTTCCCGTTCTTCTTCTCCAGCCCAGGTTGTTTCCAGTTCTTCATGTCTCTCTCCCCGCCCTCCTGTTCCTCTGTAAAAAGCCTTTCAAGAGCAATCTCCACAGCGAGGTGTTGGAGGCACTAAGTATGGTGCAAATAATAGCCTGCGTTGCTTCATCTTTTTCCACTGACTGGAACACGGCGGTGTCCCTGTTAACGCTCCCAGGACACACCGGCCTCGCTGATCCCCCACAGGTCAGGACAATCAACCCGAATCATCCCACAGAGCTCTCAACACGGAGGCCATCTTTAGATGTGCCTCTTCATGTGCAGCGCCAGGTGGTCAGAGCGGGAGAAACACCTGAGGAGGGAAGAACGAGAGAAGATTGAGCTGATGGGTGTGAGAACTACATCTGTAAAGATACTTGTTTACATCTGTGCACTTCTGTGTGGGGACGAGACAATATATACGATATATTTCGTTATCGTGATATCAGACTATTTATCATCGTAGATTCTGCATATCGCTTCTAGTTTAATCTATTCCTGGTTTTAAAGGCTGTATTTCAGTAAAACGAGGCACTTACGAGACACATCACTGATTTTATTTTGTTAAATTAATCTTATTATGTTGATATTAGCCATTCGCCATATCAAACAATATCATGATATTTGTGATATAGCCTAAAAACATCATTATTGTTTTAAGGACATATCACTGGACCACTGTAAATAAAGTTATCACGACCTAAACTGCAAGTTAGAAGGACATTTTTTACCCTTTCATGCAGTTTTTACGAGCCTGGTTGCTAGACTTTAGCGCAAATAAACGATTTCTGCTATATAATAGAATTAAAACAGTAAAAATAAAGTAAAATAGCTCAACTGTTGTTCTTTCTCGTTGGCACAATCAGCTGTCTCACCAATAAAACTGCACTTTATGTAGATTAAAGCTCCAGTGATGGTGGCTTTGCAGTCCAGCTCATCTCTCACTCAGACTGTTTGCTTTACTTTCCTACTCGGCTGCACAATGTGACATGACCGTGGTGAGTTCAGGGACCGAGCCTTGTGCATCGCTCTCATCCAGTTTCCTCTCACAACCTATTGGGGCTTTATCTGCCGTCGCCATGTTGGAGCCACACGGGGGGCGCTCGAGCTATGAAAGCTTCATTGAGATGCTTCTCGTCGTTCACGTTCTGGCTTCTGCTAATCAGCTGTCTCCTGTTCGACCACTTGCTGAACTCTCTTTTCATGCGACCCCCCCCTCGGCCTCGACCCCCCGTTCCATCAGTCTGTCCTTGACCCCTCGATAAACCAATTTGCAAACATAAGTGGTGGTCTTTGTCGGTGAACGAGCACTTAGCGTCAAAGGTAAAGAGAAAGGGGGGTTACAGCTGCACTGGAGGTATTATTGTGGATATCTGACAGCACTTTGTTTGAGACGCGTTCACTTTTAGACTTCCAATGCACCATTTCCATGTTTTTGCTTTCATTAAAAGGTCACCAGAGGTACGTGGTTGAGCGTTTCCTGGCTCTCTCACCTGTCGCAGTGACTGCATTTGAATGGCTTTGCTCCGGTGTGCTTCCTGAAGTGTCTGGTGAGCTCGTCGCTTCGTGCAAAGCGCCACTCGCAGCCCTCCCATGAACACCTGTAGGGCTTCTCACCTGCAAGCATCGAGAGAAAAAAAGGAAAGCAAAGAACATTAACATTTATATAGAAGTGCATTCACAGGTTTCACATCTACAATACAGAGCAGAGTCTATAAACATGATAGTAATTCATCCAATAAGTCTTTCCTATCTATTCAATCGTGTCTCTTCTTGTCGTAACAGCAATAATTTTGAGCTATCAATCAAAACGTCACACTATCTGACATTTTGAAATTCAAGGCCTCAAATATGCAGCCGGTATCAGCCAGGTCTAACTCATCCCCGAGGTTTTTTAATGCTGTTTTCAGAGAAAACACCCTCCTGTCCCAGCGCTAAGCAGATTGGCCCGGCTACTGTAAGTTGAGGAGAAAAACAACCTCGTGCCTTGTGGGTCTTGAGAGCTGTGGTATGCAGCTCTGAGGAGCTGCCTCGAGTAGACGGCTTATGCAACAGGGGGAGAGCCGCGAGGGAGAAAAATAGAGACTCGCTCCTAATGGTCCTAGAGGCCATTAACCATGTGGCGAACATGGTCGGCGAAAGGATGCCAGGAATGCGGCTTCCTCTTCTAATAGACGGCACAGCTTGGCAGAGGCCAAAAGGTGACGAGGGAAACTGTTCACATTTGAACCCCGGAACAAACACCGCAAATGTCAGATTCCCATAATTTCTCTTTTTCTTTACTGTGTGAATGCAAACGGGCGGCTCTCTGAGTCGTTTCCCAGGGTGAAATCTGAGAACTGTTGATTTGTTTTCAGGATCCACATCCTCTGGGTGCTGCTCGGCCACAAAGGAGCATCCCGTCCCTCCCCTTCCTCCCTCCTCCTCCTCCCGTCTCTCCCTCCCTCCCCTCCCCCGTCATGAAGTCACGTTCCTCTGTGTGAATTAGGTCATAGTTGAGGGCATTCCTCCTGACAAACTATTCAAAGTATGTGGGAGTATTTTTCAGCGCTTTGCGCGAGTAATCGACACTCAAGTTCATTTTGTTCGCACTTCTGAGAGGTTTTCACACTTCAGCTCGGTGGATCGACTTTTATTTAGCAGCGAGCGGTTTTAAACACGCGACGTCACAACGCCAGAATCACCCCGCGAGTTCTCACTTGTGACATTTGCATCTCGCTGTCGAGCATCTTTACCTGTGTGTGTGCGCTGGTGTGCTTTGAGGTGCGAGCTCTTGGTGTACACCTTCCTGCAGCCGTTGAACTGACACCTGTGCACCCGCCTCCTGCCGTCAGGCGACGCCTCCCCGCTGGTCAGCCCCGACCGCTCCAGGGTCCTCTCCATGCCCCCAGTTCTTATTTTCCCAGGTGAGTGCAGCACAGTCTGTATCCCGCTCCACACCTGGGCGACAGAGCTCTCCTTGCCCAGCTCGGGCGAGGACGGCGGCGTGCTGATGATGGCGGAGCCCAGGTCTTCGCCACCGTCTCCCAGAATGTCAGTCAAAGAGCCGGAGGAGAAGTCGAGGGTCGGGGATAGCTCCTCGGAGCTGTCCGAGGCCTCGCTGCTGGCGTCGGAGTTGAAGCCGCCGGCGTCGAGGTGCTGGCTGTCCTGATTGTCTTCCTCCTCCTTGATGTGGGGGATCTTTGGGTCCTGCTCGGTTGACTTGTCTCCGCAGGCGAGCATCAGCTTGCTCCACAGGTCCTCCTGGCTTTCAAATTTGAGGTCGGTGGCTGAGACGTAGGGCTCGCTCTGGAGGTACCTCTCCAGCTCGAGGCATGTCTGTGTGGAGGGAAGACGAGATAACAGTGAGTTCAGAGCTGCAGGGAGCCCGAGGCCTGAAACACGAGGCTTCCCTTCAACTGGAAAGTCCCTAAAAACACCAAAAAAGTGATTTCTTTTCAAGGGAAACACAAACTGTGGTGTTCTTCTACACACTGTGGTTATTCTTAGCAGCGGCAGCAGCAGGAGGGGGAAACGCTGTGACACTGTAACACCACTGGCCCTGTTTCCTTCCTGCCTGCAGGAACGAGGCAAGACACAATGTCCTATGCAGAGGAGAGTCGGGAGCGTTTCTAAGGATGCCCTCTGAGGCCATATCAGGGAAGATTACAAGCACCACATTTCCTTCTGAGAGCCAGCAAGAACAAGGTGCTCTTAACCCGCCAACACTGGCATGGTTGTGTGTGTGCGCGTAGGTGCGTGTCAGGCTCGGTCATGAAATTTACATATGCTACAGAGCCCCCCCTTTGGGTTAGGGAAGTGCTTGTAGATCTTTTAAATCTATCAATTATTCAACATAATGTGGATTTAATAATGCATTCAGAGGCATCGCTAGAAATAACATAGCACACCAGGGACCGAGAGGAGGGAGGTCTGGTTCACGGGGGTCCATAAAAAGCCTGGCATGAATACTGCAGGAGCACCGCTGTGGATTGTGGGCTTATTTTTTTTTTTTCTTTAGAAAAGGAAGTGAGAGAGCACTTCCTCATCCTCACCGCAGCCGGCGAGCGCAGGCCGGATCAGGAGGGCCGCGAGAACAGGCCTCTGCAATTTCCTTAATGAAGCAGATTTACAGCCACATTTTTTTTATATAATAATACAAGTGAACTCACGCGGCTCGAGGTCAGGAGATAAATCCCAGATACTTAAAGCGAGTAATAAAGGAGGTATGAGGTAAGAGGAGTGAAGAAATTCTCCTCTGCTGCATCATAACGTCCTCAGACTTTTCTTCAAACCTTTATTCTAAGAATTTCACCTCTGATAATATCAAAATGAGGCGTGTGTGCAGCAACACTGGATATTAGATGGAAATAGTCAATAGAAATATGGAAGAAGTGTCAGTAAATCATGTTTGTGCTCTGACTCTGACAGATGGAGCTCTCTGCTGTCTGCTGTTGGATGCCACTTCAACTTATCACGAACAGACTTTATGTCTAAAACGGGCATATCGTGGAATCATGGCAGTCATTTGGTAATTAGAGAGAATGCATTCAAGACAAATGTTTCTCGTCAGCGGTGCTGGATGAATCCCAGGCGAGCTTTAAATGCCTGGGAGGGAGGGAGGCTTGGCCCCGAGCCCGCGGAGAGCTCTGATAGACGAGGAGAGAGATAGAAGAGGATCGAAGCGTGTTGCCAATTCAATTCATTTCATTCCCTTAAAATAAAAAAAAATAAAAGACGAGAAGCAACTCTTCGCCCTCTCCTCGGTCTCCAGCATAAAACTCCACTGTTCCGTCATCCAGGGGCCGGTTCGTCGAGCCAAATTGGACCCGAAACCAGCCTCTCTCTCTCTCCTTCTCTGTCAGACTGTCACTCTCTCATCTGTGTGTGTGTGTGTGTGTGTGTGTGTGACAGAGAGAGAGAAAGAGAGAGAGAGAGAGAGAGAGAGAGGAGGAGGAGGAGATACGCGTAAAGACGCACGACTCGCCATTCAGTCGCTAAATCTGCAACACAGCGTGTTTTTTCATTCCATCGGCGGCTCGTAAACATGAGCCGAGAATAACTGCAAACGGTGTTATTAACAGAGGGAAACAACTCCAGAACACGTTACAAACTACACGCCACCTCAGACTGACCGCAGGACGGTTTAAAGACATCGAGATGAACAGAAAAAAGTATGAAAATGCGCCTAAAAAAGTCAGAGTTGTGTCCCACATGCACGCTGTCAGAGGACGTGGAAATATCGCAGGAATATCACAGAGATCTGTCACGAAGGGAACTTGCATCACTTCCCCTGTAATAAAAAAACAAAAAAACACGCAGGTCCACTTTTAACAGGGGAATTAACTGTTCCACGGAACCAAACGTGGAGTTACGTAAACAACTTTGACATTTGCGCGTCCGCACGCAGCTGTCAGCGCAAGTTTTTCCCCCAAAAAATCACAAACACACTCTCTCCACCTCTAACGCGTCTGCACGGCACCACAGAGAGGACGAGCTGTCAGAGCCGTGCGTGAAGGGGACGGAGACGGGGAGAGCTCGTTACCTGCTGCCAGTACTCCTCCAGGGACGGTAACGCTGAAAAGTATCCGGTGTCGTGCACAATCTGGAGCTCCTGGAAGATGCTACACATGGGGATGACATCCATTTCACTCCAAAAGATGCAGCCACGGAGTAGAAAAAGCGGAATTCGAGCTCGTCAGAGGAAGCGCAGCCTGCGGGGTCTGGATGGAGAGAGAGGTTCTGGATCTGCGTTCGCATGTAGGATCAGTCTGGAGCCGCGCGCGCTTCCAACGGAGGGTCTGAGCGTGTGACGCACCGAGAGCGCACAGCACCGAACTCTCTGAAACTCCGTCAGCGCTCTGACTGTAAACTTCCCCCCCGATTCAAAATTACAGACAAACCCACCCCCATGTGATTACATTACGTTTCGGCACGTCCACCAATGAGCGCGCAGGAGCGCACCACCCGCCCACCAGACCACCCCTGGCCAATGCCGAGCCAGAGCCGACTCATCCTGTCTGCCGTGGTTGGCGCAGAGCGCGCAGCGACTCCGGCTCCCATTGGACCAAACAGGCGCTATTTTTAGTGCACTATATAACCCGAGCTGCTCTGCGAGCGCAATGAGGAAGTGAGTTTTTCTACTGAATCAAATGTGAGCTTCAGTTCCTCCGGAGCGGCGGCAGCAGGAGGAGAAGCGCTGGCCGCTGCGCTCCCGTCTCGAAATAGACACACTCCACTGTGGTCATTTCATCACACACACACACACACACACACACACACACACACACACACCGCGGATGTCTCTTCTGCTGGCGATTAAACATGCTTGAGTGTTTAAAAAAAAGGAGGGGAGCACAGACAGACAGACAGACTGAGTGGTTCGGTTTGGTTCTGTAAAGCGCCAGAATCTTCCGAGGTGAAGCTCCGGGGGATCGTCAGAGAACTGATCAATTTCCGTGCAGTGTGAAACACGTCAGATAGACTTTCTCCTCTTTTCATGGCTGCCCAGAGATCCATGAGCAACATTACGAGTCTCCCTGTGACAGTGCAGACAGTTTAATAAGCTATTAAGTTATAATGGAGTCGCCATAAAGATGATTATTCACAAAAAAATGCTGTGCAGGTTATTGCAGCGGCTGCAGCTTGAGGCTCATCATGAGGGACAGGTTCACTTCTGCTGGAGATGGTGTGCGTGTGCGTGTGTGTGTGTCACCTGTGGCTCTCTCCTTTCTACGAATGCCGGCTCGCCTTCTCTTGCAGCAGAGCGCGTTCACTACTCTCGATTCTGATCATGAAACCGCACCGCCGGTTTGCTCGTTTCCTGTTGAAGTAGGAAAGAAGAAGAGGTACCCAAAAAAAAAAAGCGCGGGCCCCTAGTTGGCATGGTGACGGTCTCTAATACAACATGTCACAAACACACACACACACTGGCATCTCGCCTCCTTCTCTCGTTTTAATGCAGATGACTATTAATCCACTTCATTTCCCGGCAAGATCAAACAAGCATGAATATTAATCGGAGGCAACATGTTGATAAACGAAGAGATTTATGTCTTTACGTGCAGCGCTGCAGAAACATTCCATTTGTTAAATGTCACAACGCGCTTTGGAACAAAAAAAAAATCCCAGCCGCTCATTATTCTACAGGTGATCGGGGCTTTTATTTTGTTAAATGAGAAGTAAACGTTCCTACTTCCCTCTCAGAGGATGAACAACACGCATGCTTCTCACTCTTCAGTCTCTCGCTTTAAATCTGACTCCCATCAATCACAACACTGTGACTAAGCTGCCTAATGCCTCACATACAGCACATGTAGAGCGCACAACTTCCCATCCAGTTGCGTAAGATGTGGGATAAAGTTGAATTCAAGCGGAACAACGGCGGCATTGACGAGTTAAAGGCAGGCGATGTGACAAACAACATATTTGGAACAGAGCGCCATTGTTTGACCTCATCGGCCCGGCCCGGTCGAGCGCCTCCACAAACCGAGTCTCTTTTGTTGAGATCTCAGCTGTGGGCACATTTGCAGCACTCAGCAGCATCACACTCTGTCATGAGTCTATGGGGGTTTTGGGGGACAGAGAGCACATGGACGGGTCTCTGGTTGGAAGATAAAATAAGAGAAGGGAAGAGTCACGCTTCCCTAAAGCACTGATGATTCATCGGTGACCTTAAACGCA
Organism: Diplodus sargus; assembly: GCA_903131615.1. Classification (NCBI taxonomy): domain Eukaryota; kingdom Metazoa; phylum Chordata; class Actinopteri; order Spariformes; family Sparidae; genus Diplodus; species Diplodus sargus. Next base: position 22,158,215 of record CAEMYA010000024.1, on the reverse strand, counting down.
GCGTAGAGACACAATGGAGTATTTATTACCAGGTCACATTCTGAACGTAGCTTAAATGCTGTGGATGCAGCGTGCAGTCAGAGAAATGCAACAGGTTTTTGCGGATTGACATTTCTGTGTGACACCGCTGTGCTCGAAGGTTTGTGCACAGAAACACTTGATGAGGGTGGAGATAAGATCGTGTTTTGGCTTAAAATGTCCTGACTTCTCGTTACAGATGCAGACCAGCGCACCACTGGTTTAATCGAACCAGCAAGCATTTGATAACAAGTCGCTATCCAGTTTCGTTTCCATTAACGCGGCTGGAAAACGTCCTGATGTCTCATTAAAAATATCACAATTACAAATGTTGAAACCGTGTCTTGAACAGTGGTCTCTGGCTTCTCGACGCCATCCAGCTCCCGCCGTACAAGTCAACTCACTGACGGATGACTTTATAAAGACGCAGAAAGATATTAATCCTATTTTTTCTCACCACCAATATGTTTTCTGATTTTGCAGCTGAAAGTCGCTCCTCTAGTTTTATTGCTCACGTCAGTGTTGCAGACTCGTGCCCAGCAGCAGCACATGAACTTTGAGTAGGTTTGGTGAACACACCGCTCTGACTCTGAGCGCGCTGAATTCCAAACTCGCTTGGAATCCACATGAGTTATGAGACTGGTACATAGCTGAGGTTAGCTACATTCTGCAGCCTGATTAATGGCGGCGCGCTCCGCTCTCTTGATGAACGCCGCTCCGCAGAAATTATTATAGTAACGAGACACTACACTCCAGAAAATACGACGACGTTACAACATAAGACATAAACAGAAACGCGTGAGCGACACATCAGATGTGTTGAACGAGCTTCGTTTGGATTTTGCATTTTTCACTGTCGCTACATTAATTTATATGTAATGCCTGAAACAGAAACACCGGCAGGCTGCAAATGTTCACAACTCGACTTCCGTTAATTGTTACTACGTTGGCGTGTTTGTGTGGGTTTTTCTGATGTGAAACTCCCGCCTGTATGTTTTCCGCTTGGCTGTCACCTCAAGAATGCGGCGCGCTCATCAGCTAATAATTCTAAAGAGACACTTTTGTTCTAACATCACTTTAAAAAAAAAAAAAAGCCTTTTATGCTCCACAGCTAAACTCTATGCGGTCATCAAATCAGATTCCTGCACGGCTCCTCTTTGTGGTCGTCATCCTTGACTGCGATGTTCAAAGATAGCGGTGAGTCATGCGACTGTATAGAAGCCGTCCGGTTGCCATGAAGACTGATGTTTTGGTGGCGACGCACGTGGGATGCTGGCCTGTGACAGGATGAATCCATAGCAACAAAATAATGAGCATAAACAGCATGCAGATCAGCAGCGCCGCTCGTACGGGCGAGGCCTTCGTTTGTGTTCATTAATGTACGCCTCTACACTGTTCTGTACGCTGTGATCCATTTGTCTTCCTTTCCCTCCCAGCAGAAACATAGAAGAGCAACACAATGTCACATACACTACATGCTGGTTGTTGCTAAACATACTTTTTATGCATGTAATCGTCTTTATTTGGGTTTCTGTTTGACTATAGATGCCACAATCTTATCTCCAATCTGCACCCAAGACCACAACTCTAATATTGACACCACAGCTGTAAACCACACAGTCAGCCAGCACACTTATATACAGATGAAGATATTCATCTACATAGTCAACAAGATCCACGAGTCCACCTTTGTAAAAGCGTGACCACAGAAAAAATGTCAGGGATCAAGCCGAGAAAACAAACGGTTGCTGTTTCTCATCCAGCGACTCGCTGTTTTTTGGAAACAACGCCAAAAAGTGGTCACTCACTTTTAATTAGCTGTCCTAAAATTCTTTGCACAGCAGATAATGGCCCGGTTCTTTAATTCGCCAACAGTGTCTGGTGCCTGATTACAAATCCACGGCTTCAATTAGGCACCAGAAGTTTGTTTTTTTTCCCCGTCGGTTGCCGTTTGGGGGAAAGAAGCGGCAGATAGCGTAATAACAAATGAAAAATGATTCAGACGCCGTGGATGTTGTTGTCGCGTCTGCTTTTGTGATTGATCGCCTCGCAAACGCAATGCCATTTGGTGGGATTACCATTTGGATGCACGAGAGAGAGAGAGAGAGAGAGAGTTGATTTTTTGCTAACATATTCAGTGTTTGGCACCCGGACCGCCTGTCACTTGAGTCTAATCAGGATGCAAAGATATTCAGAGCGAAGAAAAGTACAGTATGTAAGAAGCAGCGAGCGGCAGTCTGCGGAGTGACTCTGCTGCAAAACAACAAGCAGTTAATGTAATTGGTTCATTACATCACATGTCTCAGTGATCTTGGGTTTTCATGCACCGTAGATGAATCAGAATCATAAGACCTCTGGCCGTTACATGGATTGGATTCCTGTCTAACAGCAGCTGCGTTAAGAGGAGCAAAAATATGTGACGAGAATGCTGTTTTTTCTCATCCTGAGGAGACGTGTTCTTCCACTTCAGCCCTCAAAGTGCTTCTGAACAAGGTTTTCAGTTCCCAGCAGTCTGCAAACGAGGTAAAGGTATATCGGACGACCTGAGCGAGTGTGAGGCTGAGAGCTGAACTCTGACTCAGTCCTGCTTTCCCTGGATGAGTAATAAGTGTAACAGGAATCAGCTAAAGAGTATAAGTGATGTTTACACAGTTGCCTGAAAATAAAAAAATCCTTGTGGCAATATTCAAGAAACAACCAAATAAAGACGGGAAGGGATTCGGTTCAATTACGCAGGTATCTGATGAGAAAACGTTGTATTTATGACCTTGTGTGGCTCACAACCTGCAGATGTAGCTCCTGTAGCCATGGCGACCTCAAAGCTGAACCTTACCCTCCTCACAGATGTGACCACATGTGACTGCGGTGATACCACAAGATTGACAAGGTAACAGAATCACACAGTGGTTTATTTGCCATTTTACAACACGGGGCTGCACAATGAACACACATACAGCTTCACACATTTTTAAAATGCATGTAGAAATGTTAATTTTGAAGATGATAGAGTCAGAGATTTATATTTGATGGTCAAAAGCAGGATACAGGGAGCTTCTTCTTCTTGTCCCGCTGTAGTCGTTGATCTCTCTCGGGTCGGAACACGGTCCGGCTGTGGAGCGCCACAGCTTGATCTGAGATGTTCTGGTGGAGAAAGGGAAGATATCTGCAGGGTTAGTATCACATTTCCCAGCGCAGAGTTGATTGTGACAATATAAAGAAAGCAGAAGACTACTAACATGTTCCAGAGTAAACTGTCTGCTTTCCATTTCTGCTGCGCTCTCTTATCAATTACTTGTTACTGTTACAACATCACCATCACGCAGTAATAGTCCTTTCAGATACAACGCAAACATTGCTGCTCTATCACAGAGCTGCTGGAAGAACATAAACGTAGCCGTCGTAATGAACAACTCATCCCTGAAGAGTTACGCTCTAAATCACTGCTGCTGTTGTTTTTATTCATGACGCACCGCTACAAATCTGGTAGATGGGAAGAAAGAGTAAGTAACTAATTACAAGATTACAATTTTCTGAGCAAATCTATAAAGAGTTAATTATCTAGACTTAATAAAAGAGACGATCATGGACCACAATGAAAGAAATTTGAATTTTGCAATCGGGATAACTTTGCTGCAGTTATTTCTAGAAAACAAACATCCTGCAGCCACCATGACACACAGCTCGGTCATTTCAAACTATTAGATTACCAGATTGCTGATCAATTGAATCAGCCAGGTCGTATATAGAAGCACAGTGCTGACAGCCTATAGCGGTTACCCAGAATTCCACTTGTTCCGACATGTACACAGAGAAAGGTCAGCGCCGGCGTGTTTCCCACGTCCATCAACTGTACATTAGGTGAGTCATGACTCCGCTTCATCTCATCCGAGGGAGCGCGTCATCCGTTCATCTCGCCGATGGAGGCCAGGTCGGTATGACCTGCCTTCAAGTATGTTAACCGTTTGCTGGAACGTTGCATTCTGGGGGATGCGAGCGTCCCGGGGGAGCACTAAAGCAAGCGATCCAGCAGAGCGAGGGAGGAAATGAGAGCTGCGCAAAGAGAGACAGATAAATGGACGGCGGGGAGGTTGAGTGCCTGTATGTATGGAAAAGCTTTTAAAGTGACGTAACAGCGGGCATGTGTGAATGTGTTGCCGGTGACATCATCTCTTAAAAGCGACAAGTGAGAGCCACAAACACTCTCTCGGCCATCGGGAACAAAACATCGCGGACGTGTGTGGCGTCCCCGAGCATTCGAAGACACACTGGTGCAGTCGATCTGAATGACTTTGTTGTCTTTTCACTCCGCCTGCTTACAAGCTTGGGAAAAAGCAGAAGTAGTGTAGCGAATGTATTGATGTGCTAATTGCTGCGTGATGTCATCTGGCAACCTCTTACGACTTTTCAGAGCAGCCAATAGCTACTCTCAAACAAAAGAGGCAGCAGGAATGTACCGGCGGGGGTCCTGAACGTGGTCGTGACTCTATGATGATTAATAACATTAACAGCAACAAAGAAATCATTGAACACAGACGGTATCACCAGTTTAAGCCCGATGGACTCACATGATAATGCAGATTAGTTCCATAATTTACTTGACACTGAGTATTTCTGGCGTAAAGCCCGTAGTCCCATACATTTAATGGTGAGGCTGATGTAATTGACTGGCCTTGAGCTTTAATCCAATCAAGGTCTCGGGTGCTGCTGGTGGAAGGAGGAGGAGGAGGAGGAGTGACATGATGTAAAAGTCAATGATGTGTACGTGCAAATACACCAGGCGAAACACAAGATCAGAGCGCACGCAAAAAGGTTTATTCCTCTCAAATTCTGGGCACAAATTTATCGTCTTGTCATCGGCTGTTGGTGGCGAAATGAACATTTCACACGTCAGCGCCTTGATATGCCGAACCTGTCAGGACGGGTTCTGTTGGAAAAGGAGAAGCGCTCACCCAAACACATTTCTGCTCAGAATTTGAGTGAACAAACCACTGAAAAACTGTTGGATTTTTTATATAAACTTGTGAAAAATGGAGGCATAAACAAGTGTTTGTGTGAGACGCTTAACTTCGATCTGGAATCAGAATTCCAGGCTAATCAAAACAGATGAATCCCTGCGATTTATCAACTTGTACTTGTGGATGAAACGCACCAAAGTTGAAGCGTTTAACTGTCACTGACCGACTTACATTAAATTTGATAAAAGTTTCTTCATTTCAATTCAGGTTGAACTACGATTGGCTCATCATGTTGTTGCAACACGACACGTTTCATAACAATAATATTGTTCCTTTTTATAGATGCAAGAGCAGCGATGCAAGTCAGCGTAGTTCATCAAAGTAGTGTTATATCAAAATATATCATCTGAGAAACGTCTGCACATACAGTTGGTTTAATGTGAGTGTTATTTTGAAGGAGGCAGCGTTTGCCTCAAGCCAAAGAGGAAGCAGTTGGGTTGGTTAGGTTAAGGCACAAAAACATCTCGGGGAGGTTTCGGAAGACATCCATTGGTCCATTTTGCTCTTTACAATATGTTGTGTGAAGAAGTTGCTCCGAGTGTCTCATAAAGATGCTGAAGGTACCATGTGGGTCTATATGAGACGCCAGGAGGCGTGACAAAACGTCAGTATTAGACAAAGTCGCAATAAAGGCAGGCCGGTCCAACAGGTGCAGTTCTAGGTGTCTGAAATTGTTGTAAATTGGATTATGCCAACCATCCCATGAATGCAGCGAGCTCCTGTCAAGTGGGTGAACTGCTGCTCCCCCAAAACTACAGAGCATGTAGCTGATTACACTGTACTGTAGCTAACAGCTCAGAAATGATCAGCTTAAAAGCAAAAACGGGCAGTTTAAGGCAAAACTTCACCTTTATGACAGTCAAAATGAAACCTGGAGATGAAGCAGGGAATCGTATCCAGAGCAGGCAAAGTCAGGCCTGCTAAACAAAGTCTGAAAAGCCGGCGAGTAAGCAAACAAGGAAGCGGGCTGGTATATACAGTATACTGCAAGGCTTATGAGGGGAAACTGGAAACAGGTGCGCAGGTGGGCTGGGAATGTCTGGTGACGGGAGCAGTGGGACGGAGTTCCTGCAGGGCAGCAAGGAGCTGGATGTGAAATGACAGGAGAGTCGGGGAGTTAGTGGAGGGAAAGAAAGAGCAGACAACAGAGTGAAAGCTGGAGACAACATCTCTGTTTGTTGCTACTTTACATTCCCCTGCAGCCTCGTGGCTTGCGATAACCCCGGCACCATCTCCTCCATCTCCCAATATGAAAGTCAGCTAATACGCATATCATGTGACGTGATATGCCAGGTTTGAAACAAATGTCAACCTTTGACGTATCTGCGGTTTGCAGAAACATTAACTGCTGACATATCTGGTCGGCTGAGTTGCGTCTGGGCAGGTTTAAGCACAAGAACCACGTTAGGGTTTGGAAAAAAAAATCAGGTTTTGCTTTGAAATGCAAGGATCTGCGTCTTTCGCCACAATATGACGCCAAATTAAAAAAGTATTAAACACATCTGATGGTCTGGAGCAGAGGTGTTGCACATGGCAGCCCCGTCCTCATGTAATCTGAACCGTCTCACTTCATATGACGTGCTAAAAAATTCAATTGAAACACATCCGTGGCTTGCAGAGATGTAAATTACCAACATTTTTCTGTGGTGGCTGGTTTAAAACACTTTGTTGTTGCCACGTAGCAGATTTGCAGAGCAGCTGCTCATCCCGCCGTGCTGTAGTTCAGCTTTACTGTAAATGCAAAGTGACTGCATGGATGCTCTGATTCAGCTCTACCTGTAATCAAGAGCCGTTTCCTGAGATAATCAATGGCGGCTGGAGTGATTCATGCTCACTCGGCTCTGGTCACAGCTGACTATGAGTCATCTTCAGTCTCATGACCAGCTGCTCCGCGGAAACAGAAGCCTCCACTTTACCTTGACCAACAAACCGTGAAGTGTGTCAATCCGAGGAATTTCTCTGGTTTGGTCCAACGGGGGGGAAAACATCCCGAGAGAGAAGAGACAGAGCGTCACAAGTTTGAACCCTGTGAAGAGGCGATGTGACCGTCAAGGCCAAAGTCTTTAATTCATGTGCTTTTAATTGTTTTGTTGTTGGATGTGATGTTTTTTTTTCTCCTGCTGAATTAAAGCGAAGCTGCACAATTCAACAATCTTCGAACGAGACAGCGAACCATCTATTCTGCACGATTGCATCAGCCAAATGTGAGAGATGTTAAAAAAAAAAAACTGCAGAAGATAAAGTATTGATTTCAGTTTAGGGGTAGCACGGCTTACTATCATCAGCGCGCGCTGAGGTCAGTCGTTTTTAGCTTTTGCTTTCGCTTTCCCGAGATTTATCACCTCTGTTGAATCGCGGCGAGCGAGAGAGATAAATTGAACGCTGATCCTCGGCGGAATAAGAAAGCAGCTCGGCTCCAAAGTGAGATATATGTGAGATATCAGCCGATGCATTTTTTTTTTAACGCTCCTGGAACGTGATTGATGGCGCAAAATGAAAACAACAACTTATCAACAATTATTACGGAGGGTAAACTGGAGTTTCTCTTCCACGTTTAACACAAACTCTTCAAATATTTCGACTATATTTCGATCGACAGCTTGAAAACTCAACACGTTTGCAATCTGTTGCACATTTAGGAGCTTTCTCTGCAGCCTCGTACGATTCAGACGCCCCTCTGTCGTCCTCGTTCGCTTGTTTTTTTTCTGCCATAATATTAAACAGCGGACATTCGCAGTTAAGTGCTCGTCGTGCCGCGGTGAAGCCGAGTGGCCATCACTTCCACAGCGGGGCTCAATTTGAGTTCCTCATCTCCATTATCGGCCCGGCACTTATAGAGCGCCTTGAGTTAATGAGTCGAATCATCAGAATCTCAA
>CAEMYA010000024.1:22079365-22133298 GCA_903131615.1 Diplodus sargus | reverse complement strand
AAAAAAAACAACAGAAAGCAGCCGGTGCAGGAACCGACAAGTTGAGCTGCCGTCGACCTGAGAGGGAAACTCAGGCGCTCACTTATTCGCCCGGCAGTCTGAATAATCAACGTAGTCACAATTCAGTGCAGCAGTTTTACCCACAAGGACGACGCTGTGAAGCCCAATCACGCATCTTCTTCACCATCTCTTTGCCAGGAAGAACCCGACCAGTACTTGGCGACGTCTCAGCGTGAGGGTGGCGGTTTGTGTTTGTCAGCGCCGATAAGAGAAAACGGGTCATTTGGATCGTGTGAAACAAATCATGTTGTCGCCTCGGGGTGGGGGGGTCGCCCTGACTGTGACAGTGCGAGCCGGTTCTTCCTGTGCAGACTCGTGAGGCGAGCTAATTCATGTACAGAACGCCGCCGGCAGTTTTCTGCTGGTGCTGTCAGCCCTCCTCACCGTCCTGCGACCCCTCCGCCGTCTCCCTCCATCATCACATAGATGCACGTCGCCATGATGTGTGTGTGCATGCATGTACAATCTACTCTATTTGATTCAGCTCTATTTCGGTCCTCTCCACCTCCCGCTCTGGTGAATTCATTTTGCCACCGATGCGTCATCGACCTCAGATACGATGAGCTTCCTCTCTGACCAGCAGTGATGTATTATTCACCTGCAGCGAACACGGAGCTGCCAACACCACAACACAGCTCACCAGTCTGGCTTTATTTGGACTTTGAAGGTCTAAATTGTGTATTTTATTGATTTACAACTCGGTTCAGTATCATTTTTTGGTAGATAAATAAAGAATAAACACACAGAGAGGTGTAGTTTGTAGCCTGTAGCTTTTAAAACCCAGAAATTGTTTTTAAGCATTCCTGCACTTCCTGTTCTCTTTTCTTTTCTAAGTTTAACAACATAAAATTAGCTGATTTCGTCCCACAGTTTCATTATAATGCACATATGTGTCTTTAAAACACAGCAGTTGCCATGGAGCGGCTAAATGAGACTCCAGAAGTCGTCACTGACGTTAAACGTCGTCGCACCGGACACAGAGAATCCTCCAGGATCAAGACACTTTATTAAGATTATCCTGCTGGAATATGTGTGCATGGTAGAGTGCAGATGTTAACGAGCTGCTGGTAAAAATAAACTTGTGTTTACCACAGAGATTATTGTTGGGCTGATATTCCAAAATCCACTCCAGAAGATCCCAGAATGCTTTGTGTTGAGATCGCGGGCACTAAGCATGAAGAAGTGGGGCGAAGGTGATTCCCAGATTACGTCACTTTTCATTTTTCTCTCATGGAGTCACTACGATAATAAACCCGTTTGTCGGTGCACAGTTCTGTTTCTTCTGACTGATACACAGGAGATGTTCTGTATAGTGGCACAGATTCACAAACTGGGTCAGTACAACTCTTGGTACCTACGACACGTCAGTGCGATCAGAGAGTCCGAGCTGCGACGGAAGCTGCTGTCCGCACGCTGAAGGAAACGACTCGTCTCGGAGGTTTTTCTTTTACTGTACGAGGCGTCTGGGTGCTTTTCAACCCGATCTGTTATTATATGTGACATCTACAAAGAGGGGACAGCGACCGGGACGCTGTGTGGTAAAAAGAAAAGAAATGAAGGAAATGAGTTTAGCAAGATTGCTGACAATTATGACAAAGGACTTTGGCCTTACGTGACATCATTTATAAAGAAATCCCTCGTGGTCACAAAGAGAATGGAACCTCGGCCTCTGGTGGGAAAGTCCAGAGTATTTGATTTCATTTCAACCTTTAATTATGTTTCTCAGACCCGTCCGACCGACTCCATCCACCTCCTGACTCATCGCTTGTCATTCTAGTGCTTTAAAAAGGCGTTTCAACAAGCCGCCACACCTAGAAGCATACGCTGACCAAGCTGCTGTATTTGATGCATTGAAGTGAGAACAGAAGGTTAAATTATTAATTTCGCAGCACCACAAATATCTCAGAACTTTATTAGATAGCAGCAGAAGAAAGATGGCAGGAAGTGAGAGGTGTGAGGAGACACTGGGGATGTTGAGTTTGAACTAAATTAACTCGAGCTTTACATGAATTGGTTTAAAGGTTTTGTTCTTGTCCAATCACAACCTCAGATGCAGCTCAAAACGCCGTCTGTGAACATGTCGAGCAAAAAAAGCATCACGAGTTTCCCATCGGAGTCACTTCCATCTGATAAATGAAAGACACTAACTCCTCCAGTTCCTCAGAAACATACCTGTCTCTCGCTCGAGCTTGTGAAATGCTCATTTTTACCAGCAGCTCGTTAACATCTGCACTCTAAAGCTGTTCGGTGCCACTCGGCTTGTACAAGCTTGTTTTTAAAAAAGGAGATATATTTAAAAAGTAGCTTCTCAAAAAAAAAATGATGTGAAAGAGGACAGAAAGGTTCATCAGCTGTGTCGAACACCAGCAGCTCCTCTTTGGGTTTCAGCTGAGCCATTTCGTTAAGGATCACGTAACGGAGCTGTAAAACCATGAAGCGTAGCGGCGAACTGTCCGTCACGTGGAAATCATCCACAGCGATTCAAGAATTTGCACATGACTTAAAGATGAAGGGTCTGATTAGCACACACGTTAAACTTGGGACATTCATACACCGCCGAGTGAACAGATGAAGTCACAGGTAAACAAACTGAGGTCCGGTTGTTGACGTGCAAGTGTTAAACCACCTTGTATTGGATCAGCACAGCGTAAAGCACGTTCTGTTACGATGTTTGGTGGTTTGCAAGTGAACTCTTCATAGTCACTGAGCTAAAATCAGTCCGACTGGACGCCTTGATGCTCCGATCATGTGCACATCAACAGGAACAAGACTAACACGCGTAATCAAACAAACATGGAGGACTTTCTGAGGTGGATTTAGTTTCATTGAAGTAGCTTCCTAGAAAAATACAAAAAGAGAAAATTAAGAACAAAGCGGTGCCAGTGCTGCTCAATTCATCTTTCTCTGCAAACAACATCAACAAAAACAAAGTCATATCAAATCAATTTTAAGCTAAATTGATTTCTCGCGCCTCCAAACTTCCCCTTGGAAACTTGGATTTAAGCCTCCGTCTCCATTTTGTTTCATAGCTGGAGCTCTGAACAGATCATCTCTGCTTGGCAGGAATCCCAGATCTGGATCACCACCAATTTCTAATCAATTATTTCCTGGCCACAGGAAAAAAACTGAGTGAGAGGACAATCAGCATCAGAAATATCCACAAGCAAGACGACCTCACAAAGAATGAAACCTCTGTCGTCCTCACCGGAGCTTTACTGATATTTTCAACCATGAACTGTTTGAGTTTCGTTAAACAACCTTCAAGCTTCCTTCACATTAAAACGCTCCGTGAACACTGTTAAAATAAGAGCGAGTGCCTTTTGAGCAGAACAGTAACTGTTATTGAAGAGACTGAAAACATGTCAGCTGATAGTCATCTTTCGGTTTTTACTCAGGAAGTAGCCGGCAGGAGACTTCCACATCTGTCACGTTGAGTCGGGGTCACGTCGAGGTTGAGTCCGAGCAGACCGACAGCGCTTATCTGGTCAGAAGGATAAATACCACGTCTGTTTGTCCTCAAAATTATGACAGAATGTACAGAAACACAAGAAAATATGCTTATCAATTACACATCAATTGCTGTATCCAAATTCAGGGGCTGCATCCTTCGGAGGCCAATCATGCCACAACGCCGTGCGAAGGCTGCCAAATTTGAAGGCTCCTCCAAATGAGGCCTTCTTTTACCTTTTTTTGGAGGATGCACCGTTACTGTCCTTTGCGGCCTCAAGAAAGAAAGAAATGGCGACATCACTTGGTGTAGATCGTCACTTTCGCAGACCTGGACAGCGGAAATTGTGGTGTAAGGGTAAAACATCTGGTGACGCAACCAAGAAATGCTCCGAAGGCGAGACCGTCCCATTTAACAACGGTTGACGTGGCCTTTGAAGGTCGCAAAGGACGGGTCCTTTGAAGGATGCAGCCCCTGAATTGGGACAAAGCCAATGTCTTTGTACTTCGTTTCAGTCGTTCATTTCCTGCAGTCAGTCAAGTTTTGGCCTTTTTTGCAGAACAAAGCCCGAACACTGCCCTTTAAAGACGGACTAATGACCAGTCTCATCGATACTGTCTTCGTTCCTTCCTTTCCTGTTTTCCTGTCATAATAATTAACGTTGTCAAACACAGAGGCATGCACGTGGAGTCTTTGTCTGAACTGAAGAAACCTCAAAATGTCTTCACATCAACTTTACAAAGACAGTTCATGGTTCTGTTCATGGTGACCTTTCTGTTTGTGGTGTTAGATGTTTACAGCTGAGTGGAAACAAAAGCATTTTTGTCGCTACATCATTATAAGTTGAAAGAGAAGTTGCTTGGAGCGCGTCATGTCGTTACGTTTGAGCGCCGATATACAGTTTGTATAACTGCATTAATCTCAACGCTTACAACTATTTGTGGAGTTTATTCTGGGTTTTTTAATGAATGTTAATGCCATCCTTAACCATCTAAATGGCATCATTTAAATAGAGCTTTTAACCGAAGTACTTGCTGCTCATTCATTCAACCAGTCGCGCACAAATACGGACAGTAGAAAACAATTTGGGGTTCAGGACACAATGATTTCCGTTCAGCAGAACTAACCCTAACCATCCATAAAACTCACCAAGTAGCTTTGATGTCTAAACTTAACCAAACTGTGACTGCTCTACAATGTGAACCATGAAACGATAAAAGGTCCAGCACACTGGTCGTCAGACTTCATGGTCTTGGAAAAAGGTTAATTAGCAATCGACCCACCTGGTCGTTAAGGTGTGATCGTGGCATATCGGCAGACATATTTGAATCATGGCAAAAATCAAAGATGTGCACAAGGATTCAGAGGTCTGGGCAACCGCACCAGAATGGTTTTGTTTCTGTACAAGAATATTTGAGCCTCTAGAATTTGAAAGATCAGATATTATAAAAAAATCTCTGGACAGATTTAACTTTGACATTGGGCCGATCATCCTCCCGACGAAGGACTCGACTTTCAGCCTCCTGAGCCGTCGCCTCGACAATCCATCTGTCTTGATGAATTTAAATCAAATGAACACACACCGTTCACACACACACTCTCACACTCTCTTGTATTTACGGCCGACTCTTATGAGAACCAACATCCACACGTTGTCAGCTCTTTCCTTTAACGGCGTGCTTGCAGGAGTGCGTGCAGCACCGAGCGTGTTCTGTTGAGAAGCGCTTGCAGAACTGTTTCCAATTGATTTCTGGCTCAGGATTGAACGATGTACAGAACAGCGCCCCGGGAGTATCGCTCCTCCTTTGGTCACATCCAATATCTGCAATTACTTAGACTGACTTTAATGGCAGTGAGCTAACTTCCAGAGAAACAGATACATCACAGCTGCGATACTGCTGGCGTGTTCGTGTGACGGCCGCCCACAACAACATCGTCATCATCGCTCCTGGTGATCAGCTCATGCAAAAATCAGGAATGAAAACAAATGCGACCTTCAAGTAAACAACATAATTCTTGAGAAATTCTTTTGTGCTTTGTCTTCTGTGATCCAAGAATCCAACACACCCCTCCTCAACCCCACTCTGCTCCCGTGGGCGCCAAAAAACAAGCTCCAACACGCCTTTACTGCCACCATAATGGGATCCAATCGTCCTGTGTGTTGTTGTTTTTTTTTTCCTCTCCCCCCCACGAACCTATTGTAATTAACTTCCTGAGAGCGATGCGTTCACACGGCGCTAAGAGCACCCTCGTGTTTGATAATTTCCTGGCACTTTACGCAGAAAAGGGCAAAATGCAAACCTGGATGGGATTACACTCAACCCTGCCACATGCAGAGGAGTTTTCCTTTCTTGGCAAGAACATCATGATTCAGCATCGCTATTACATCTCGGTTCAAATGACTGTCACTGGGTAGCAATTAAGACGTTATTGCATTAGACGCCAGAACTCAAAGTGACTTTCAGGCTTCATAAATACATAAAAAGAAAAACAGGTGAGGAAGGATTTATAGTGAATTCATTAAACAGGTATGTTCCAGTTGCAGTGGAGTACAAATAAAGCAACAAGTCAGTCGGCGTCACTCGGAGGTGTTTGGTTTTCTCTCCTGAACGCGTCTGTAAACATTTCTCCAATGTTGCCTGTGGTTCTGTCTGTCAGTCTCTGTCACAAACACGTTATCAATTACAAAGGATCACTCTCGTTTTCGTCCCGGAGGGCAATTCTGGCTTCTTCCACTGGTGCTTCCCCTCCACCTCCACCTCCACCTCCAGCTCATTAACCAACCATCCGTCACGCAGGTTCATCGCGGGACTTCTTATTCCCCCGGAGATGACAGATGGAAGAACTCGCTAGTGTAGCATTTCATAGGCAGATTGCTTTGTTGTTGCTTTTTTTAAATGTAGAGAAACATTCCTCGGTGTTGTGCTTAAAAAAAAAAAAAAACAGTACAACACCAAAACAACCGCAGTTTCTCAGCAGAGCGGAGGAGAAACATGTGTCCCGACTCTCGTAAATTTTTTTCGGGGCCGATGTTTTTGAAGCTGCCGGAGCCAGAAAAAGGCAATTTTGGCAAGAACACACCTAAAGTTAGACTCTAACAACTTCTTAGCAATGATGCAAAAGTGCCACCACACACACATTCGTCTTTTTGTTTTGGAAAAAGGAGTCTTGTTGTTGTATGAAGGAGAGAAGCAGGGGCAGAAACACTGGAACAGTTCTGAGCACCTTGTTTTCATTACGTTTGCTAATAGGAAACAAAATAAATAAGAGGAACAGAAGACTAAAAATAAGAAATCTGACCGGACGATGGTGTCGAATGATTGTCCCCATTCAATATATAGAATTTTAGTAATCTATTTTTTCATTTTTTACATACAAAATGGTGACAAACAGTCAAAGTGTCTTCAGTTTCTGGAGTTCACAACCACACCTCCATGAGTAAGTCTGTAAGAATGTATAATTTGGTTTCAATTTTAGAGGTGTTTGTTTTCCACTTTTGTGTTTCCTCAGAACTCTGACTGGACCGGTGCTGATCACCGTGACGGTGTGGGATCTCTGAGGAACTGGAGATACTTATAAGAGGATGTTAATCTTGTCATCTGCTTTTATTTCAAGCGTACACATCTGTTGATGTCATGATGGCGATGTGATATGATGGCATGCTGAGAGCGACCTGTTTTTATTTCATTTCATTTTGAACATATCTCCTTTATCTCCTCTCTCATTATCTCCTTTTTACTGCGTTCTCTTTTGGCTCCAACGTTTTGCTTTCTCCCGTTTCACCTCCATTGTCAAAATTTCCTGCACAAGGCCGAGATTGTGGTCCTGATTTCTGGTATTTAAACATAAAAACTCAGGACTGTTCACACGTCCAGAGGCTGTAAGTGATTTGGAGACCTGCTCAAACATTTCACCCCTCACATGTCTTCCTCACATGTGCTCCAGAGTCTTCACCCATGTGTTTAACTCCACCCTCTGACAGCTGCAGGTCCTTAATCGTTAGGTGATCCGAATCATCTGGAGCCTCCGAGGCTCGTTTGTGAGCGACCACTTTTTAACGGAACAAGATGGCATGCGTGCAACGGCAGATTTTTTTTTGTTGAGCCACGACTTCGGGATGCCATCAGCATTTTTCTAAATATGAAAAGGATGGACGAGAGTGAGAATAATGAGCCCGCAGGCGGGAAGACGTATGTTTGCAGCATAAACCCAGAATCGTGCGAGAAGGTTAAGTTGATGTCATCCTTCGAGCCGACGACACCCACATTCCAGATGGATTAATAAAATACATATTTCATTAAATACAAATGCTTTGGAGACAGAGAGCTGATGTGATTTATTGGGCTTATATACACACCCTCAGCATCCCATGTGAGCATTAAGGCAGGTGTCTCTAATTTCTGTGGAATCAGCAGCGTTGACGCCGACTCACTGCGCCGACAGCGACACGCGGCAACACTTGAGGGTGTCAGAAATAAACCGTGGCGATTTATTTTTCATGTCTCCACTTCTACTGGATGTGGAACAATTTACCTGTCTGCTGCTCCAGAAAGGAACGAAATGAGCAAGAATAATTAGTCATTATTGGCTCCAGCAGTGGATGCGAACCTGTTGTTGCTAACAATCTATCCAGTCACATATTTTTATGATTATTGTGACAGATTTTGCGCTGGATGTACTAGAACAGTGGCTGGTAAAATGTGCAATTATTCGTAATTAAAAAGTATTGTTTACAAAAGGTTTCAGTCTATTTTTAAATATTTATTTCTGTGAAGAGTTTATTTATAATCGCTCAGGGATCTAAAGAACGACATGCCAATAAGCTTTTGTCATGTTTTTTGCCACCGTCATTGCCACATCGCTATAAACCAAATGAATCGGATGTTGTGTGTTCATTTTAACGGTCAGTAGGAGAGTTGACCTTTGGTTATGTGTTGTTTAGCGCGATACATAGCCAGCAAGCTCTAAGTGAGAAGAAGAGTACCTCAGAGTAAAATGTTATTTCCTCTTAATTGGCTCAAAATTGAATTATTTTCATTCCAAAAGCTTCATTTATTGAACAGCCTGGTCATAAAAAGTATAATCTGTTTCTGCAAAGTCATTACTATCAAATTTCTATGTCTGATGTACAATATAGACGTCTCTATGTACCGTATCACATTCATGTTATATGTTTATGAACTGACTTTTATGTCAGGAGGTCAAGCTGATGTCCAAGCCAGCGACCACTGTTCAAGACTGTGTTTCAACATTTAGAAGTATGAAACCACTGGGTATTTTAAATGAGACATCATCAAAACTAAACTTAAAAGTACTTCCAAAGCCAAAACATGACTTCTCCCTGACCCTAACCTGAGTCGTGGTCTGGGCTAAACCCAACCAGAACCATCAGCTCGGTGTCGTCACAACATATTCGTGGTTTGCAGCAGAAACAAACACTGCCAACTTTTATTCCACCCACTGGATTGTTGGAAGGAACATGTAAAGCATTCTCCTGAAATAATTTCAGAGAGACGAGAGATTGGTTTAATTTGCATAATTCCAGCCATCACAACGTGGTTAGTATCTGGAATACTGAGCGACTTCTGGTTTGCCAGAGTTGCAGAAATCCTTCCGTCACTCTCACGCGTTTATGCTGATGTTTTTGTTTCCCTTCCAGTGTCGAGGAGTTTCTGGAGGATGTCTCGACTGCCTTTCAAATTTTGGTCGCAACAGAAACTTGGCTTCCTTCCTGTTTCTTCCTGCTGCTGCTCTCGTTCGTCTTCAGTCAAACAGTGGCCATTAAAAACAAAAAACAACAGTTTGGTTCTCTGGCTCAGACTACTGGGTTTTCTGTTTCAAAGCAGCAAAAACAGGACATGGACGCTCTTGCGATGTGTTTCCGTCTCTTCCGTTTGCTTCTCAGATATTAATGAATGAAAAATACAACAAATGAAAATGGAGAGACCTTCAAAGCGTCTCAATTAAAAGAAAGAGGCGATCTGTAGAAATGCAGCGGAGCAGATTAGACTCGTACAGATATCGTGCTTCATGTTCTGTTTGTTACAAGGTGAGATGTTTTAATCACATCAGGATAAATAAATGAGTTTTTCCTCTCTATCGTTCCGTCCTTCTTTTGTTTGTATCTGCTTTAGTGCCACTCAACACTTCACTGAAACAAAACGTCCATTGAAACATGATCGCAGCATTTAATTTAGCATTTCTGCATAAAAAACAATATCAAATTTGTCAAACATGAACATTTCCGAGCCTGCAGAATGATCCTGCAGCGTTTCTTCTTCCTTCTGTTTGTCACTGAATCTGTCTTTTGTTTTTAGATCCTTTGCCACAAATTCATCTGTGCCAATATTTTTCAAAAGGCTCCTTGAAATAAACATTTTGTAATTAGTGTTTGAACGTCTCTCTCCCTCTCTGTAATTTTCTCTCTCATTGTCTAATTGCCTCTCTCTCCTTTTTTTCTCCCTCCTATCTGTCCGTCTTCGTCCGTCCGTCCATCGCCGCATCTCGTCTCTCCCATTTCCTTTCTGTTTCCTGCCGTCTGTCTCTGTTTTCTCTGCCACTCTCTCTCTCTCTCCATCTGTCTCTTTTGAAGATCTGTGCTGGCTCTTGATTTACTGAGGTGTACTAAGTGCATACAAAGCCCCTGTAAGATTAGTGATGCTATCACACTCTTCTGCATCGCTTCAAGGGAGAAATCTCTCTTCAGATTCAGTGGAGGGCTGAAAGTCTGAAGGAGAGAAGACCCTCTTCAGTTTTTACAGAGCGATGCCACAAAGACGAGTGCTTGAAAAATTCAACACGGAAAAAATGTCAGCCGATAAACAGCTTTCACTTCACACTGACCCCTTTTTATTCTGTTTTAATCCAATACTGCCAATAAAAATGTGCCTATTCACGCTGATTTTTAACCTCGTTACGCAGCGTCTTCACTTTTTATCCTTTTTTTTTTTACTCATGTTTGGTGTTCGTCCACTAACGCACCACACGAGCTTCAAATCATTTTGCTTTCCTGATAAACGGAAAAGAAAGTGAAATGTGGGAGTTCCTCTTTCCTCCTGACCTCGACACAGCGGGCGAGTTTATTAACCTGCTCTGAAACTAGTCGTCATCTTGTGTGAAGATCTGTTTCAATTTTTTGAGAAAGAACTTTACTCTCAGAGCTCTTTCAGGAGAGAAACCTGAGAAAAGAAATCTGAATCTGAAACCTTTTTTAAAAAGAATTTAGGCCTAAATTATTCATATGGAAACTAAAGTCAGGTGAAAGCAAACAAACAGTCTTCACAGGTGGTTTGTTAGTTATCTATTTAGCCTGACTGAGTCGTCTTCATTAGCACGCAGTGATTTCAGGTGATTCAACCCATCATGAGCTTCAGTGTTGAGGTCATTAATTACCAGAATAATAAACAACACCTGTGAGGTTGTGCTGAGACTCTGTTTATTTTCTTTATCTGTGAAGAAAGTTTAACATGTCACAGATGATTAAAATGGTTGAATTCAAGCTGCTTTGGTTTAGTTCAGGTATTCTGGGTCACAACGATACTGTCACAGACTGTCGGTGAAAGGAAAAGTTGTACGAGCCAGTTCCAGTTTCTTGAGCCTCTTCGGACTCACTGAGCACGTTTACGTGACCACAATAATCCAATAACTGGGGGAATAACCACGTTACGATAATAATCTGATTCTAGCGTGTTTACATGCACTTAAGTAATGCGATAATGGCAAAAACAGGTTTACGTGATTCGATTTAGTTCAAGTACAAGATGTAGAACAGTTTTTTATTTTTAAAACATCCAGTCAACATGATGTCGCTTATCGCGGCATCTCCGCCGCTCAGGGCTGAACTGAGCTGGGAGTGGTTTGGTTTGCGAAACCTGCAAAATAATTCTCCTTCTTGCATGCGAGCAGAAAACACCTGCGGTCGCCCGTTTACCGGCCTCGTAATAACCTCGCTCCCCCGCCTCCTGATGTGGCTAAGGAGCATCATGCGAACATGATACGCCTCAGACGTATCTGCGGTTTGCAGAAATGCTAACTGCTAACAACCCCAGTGACTGGACTGTGGGGAAAACTTCGATCTTTAAGAGGTTAAATCTTGCTGCAGTGCTCTTGTGGCCCCATTTTTTGCTTGCAACATGTTCAGAATAAACACTTTTAAATGGCTGGATGTCAGCACAGCACAGCTTCATATAAGCCATCCTGCCTGGAACAACACAGCGCGGCCTTGGTGCATAACTCCAATATTTTGATCCACGACAGCTCCGTGTTCACTCCATCAATTGTCGGGCGGACTGCCAGCAGACCGGCCAGCAGGAACACGTTAAAGGCGGCACCGGTATGCCAGCGTTGCCACGTACAGTCTAAAGCCTTCCTGATATGTTTATTGAATTATATATCTTCTCGGCTCCGTTTAGAGTCGCCTTTGTCACCGCGAGCGATCGATTCTCTGGCGCTGCCGAGGCTAACAAGGGGCTTCGTCTGCTGTGGCCGGCACTCCCGTCTGTCACCAGATGGTATTTATTACGTGCTTTGTTTTAACATCCATTCAGTATGAGTGGAAATCAATTTTTCATTTGGACCTAATTGTCTCTGTGCACTGGCAGCTCAAGGCTCCACGGCCCCCCGAGCCTCAGCTTCCCCTCGGTGCTGCAGCGGCGCTGGCCCGGCCCACCCCGCCCTGCACACAGCTGTATTTTATACCTAATTACACATGTCTGAGGCCCACAGCGAGGAGGACGAGGCTTTGGGGAATTATTCCTGCGAAGACGAGCCGGGGGGACTCACTGTTGGTATCTCTCTGGTAGGGATTTAGTCATGCTTACAGTAACTGTGTGGTACTTGGAAAGCGACTCAGTGACCCAGACTCGCTCTGCCTCTGGTGCTCTACATCGCTGTTGAATGCTGGGAGATTATTAGGAGCCGCAGAGCTTACACGATGAAAACTTCTGCAGCCGAGTTAAAGTAAGGTCAAGGCACGGAGGATTTCACGCCGCTGCTAACCCAGAATACGTTACAGGACTCAGGAAAAAAACCTGGCTTGATTCTGCTGTTCTGTTTTTGTTTCATCTTCCAGATGTGGCTTTGTTTCTGCGGTTTTGTATTTAATTAGTCCCCTTTTTGAAAGTTGTGTTATGCAGTAAATCTTTGCTTGGTAATCATTTTGTTTTTCCTTCAACTGTCTCTCTTTTTTTAACCAAGAACATCTTAAAATACACAAAAACATGTTATATTTCATCACGTTTGTAAAAGATGGCTGACGGTGTATCAGAGCAATTTCTGATGAGCATGATTTATTTTAAAAGAACCAATTAAGCTCATCTTGCTAAGAAGAGAGAAACTTGAATTCAGACGGCGTAAAGTTGGACTTTTCTAAGCAAAGAGAGCTTCTGAAAAGTGGTGAAATCGGCATAGCTGTCGGACTATTGTCTCTGTTTTGGTACAAGGTGATCTTACGGGACAAGATGGACCAGGGCTAGCTGGTTAGCATGCTAACAGCAGCGGACTGCTGTGTCTCAATTCAGGGTCCGCATCCTTTGAAGGACTCGGCCTTTGCAACCTTGTTAACCGCGTCACCCGTTGCTAACTGGGACGGTCTCGCCTTTGGAGCATTTCCTGGGTTGCGTCACCAGATGTTTTACGTTTGCGTCATGATTTCTGCCGCCCAGGCCCGCGAAAGTGACGATCTACGCCACGTGATGTCGCCATTTTCTCTGTTTCTTTCTTCTTTTTTGGGTGCACAAAGAATCTTGGGATATGTGAGGCCATGAAGGATGGTAGCAGTGCAGACCCTGTATTGAGACACAGCAGATATTTCTGCAACACGGTGCATAGATATTGTCGGCACGCTGAGGATACTGTTCAAATGGGAATTTACATTTGGGAGAAATCCTAAAACAACCAGCAGCCCTCTGACCCTTTGCTGTCATGTGATGCATCTGATAGTTTAGTCGGTGTTTATCAGGGCGTGATTATTGGCCACTGAGGGTGAAACAGTGTCAGTGGTCTCCTCAGCCAGACTTTGTGCCGCGACTTAACATAAAGTCACCCGGGATGACGCTTTGCTTTTGTGACCTTTGAGTCGCACACGTGCCCCACGAGACCAGATATGTTGAAGCTTTTGTAACCTATTTTTCAGCTGTATGATCCGATCGGCGTGGATGTTTCGTCCTCACGCTGCAGCAGCAGCAGCAGGTGGGACGGATGCCGGTCTGCGTTGGATCAGTGCTGCAGGACTTCTGTAAACAATTCCTAATCGGGGTGTTGCAGCCACACACAGCCGCTCTGCACATACAGCACTGTGTCTAAAAATGGACACGTGCAACATCTACATCTGTATGCAGACTTCATATATGGAAGTAAATCCTGCGTGTCAACACTCGAGGCTCCGAGTGTTTTATCTCTCCAGCTGCTGCAGGGCAGAATTTCTGTCCCTTCTTCCTTTTGATATTGATTTTTTTCCCCTTTTCTTTCAGTTTAGTGTGTCTCAAACAGCACCTTTTTCTATGAAAGCTTCTGTAGAAATGAGCTCTTCTTCTGCCTCCCACGTCGCTAATAAATCTCTTGTGGCATTTGACTCCCTTGAAGCCGTTGAATATCACGGCTTTTCAGCTTTTTTCCCAAGAACCTACCTTTCCGGTCAGCTCTGCAAGGCTGTGCTCGGGGTCTTTTATGCACAAAAGATCAGATAAAAAGAAATAAAGCGTGGCACGTGTAACCACAGCCACTTTAAAACAACAGCCACACTGTACTGTGAGTTATGACGCAAACAATATTACTTCTAGTCAGACTTCTGTGGAAGCTTATCCTGCTGTCACTCCCCTCCCCGGCACCCACACAGCTAACTTTGGCTGGTTTTCACACACACATCCACAACAGCTCTCGCAGTCGCCCAGGGAAACTGAAACACACTATCTCGACTGTTACTGGAAACAAAAGCGGAGCTGGATGAGATCAGCAGTTCTTGCTAAGCTTAGGGGGGGGATCTGTGCCTAACACTCTTTCCTGGATGCCAGAGTGAGTCGAGGCCGCCGCGGCTGATAGGAAGCTGACTCACTGAGCGGCAGATGCTGGCTGGATAGAGTGAGAAAGTAAATGCAGGGTCAGGGCGGTGAATATTGTGAAAGGGTTTGTTTATGTGCCTGAGAGGCTCAGACCTGGGAGATGATGGTGCTACTGCAGGTCAGATCCTCCAGATACATCCAGTCGGCCTGTTCAGTGTTTGAGGAAAGATGTTCGGCATATATACATGAAAAGTAGATACAGAAAATAAGTAAAAATGATTTTATTGTGTGAAGGTTTTTGCTCACTTCCTCTAAAATATGGAGGATTGATCTATTTTCAACCAATCGGCAGATTGAATGTCAGCTAAGCAAGTTCAAAATGATGTAATACATCATGATTAGACTTGTTGTGGTTGCCATTAAAACGCCTGGGGACGTACCCGCAGACGCAAAACTGTTTGGCTGCCTTGGAGCTCGTAAACAGGAAGCACATGCAAAACTAAACAAGATGTCTGGCAGCTTCGATAGTTGACCGGATCAGTAAGAAAACCCTCAGGGTAAACTTCTGCCGACACCGCGCAACGTGCTGTTGTTGCTCCAAAAAACTAAATTCATCTCAGTTTAATATTCCCTGATCTCGCTCTTTCCCCAAAATCTAATGAAGTGTTTTGTTCATCAGCCGAAAAAAGTGTATCGATCACCAGAAAGATTCAGGAAATCACATTCAGACTTGTTTGAGATTTCCTGCTGACAATGAATGAAAGAATAAATGTCTGTCAGGAGGAAACGTGTGCGATTCGTTCCGACTTTGTGACAGACTCTAAGTGAAAGAAATCAAAGTCTCGGAGGACGTGCGTACAGTAAATATGTTGACTGTTTACGGAGGCGGATTTCACGGCAGGTGGAAATATGAATTCAGTTTGAGACAGTGTTGAAATGAGACACGCTGGAGGCTTCCATCGCCGCGAGCTCGACGGTCGGCGCTAAGAATTTGTTTGGTATCCTGATTTTTTTTTCTATATTCAATAATGGTGCAGCCACAAAACTGTGCATGAAGATGGATGCTGTCACAACACGAGCTGCAACCATGAAGGACTCTTTTATCACTTCGTAATCATTCATACATTCTTGTTGTTGTTCTGCTTTCTCATTGTAATCATTCAGTCCAGTCACTAGAATAGGATGTTGAATATTTCCGCAAAACCAGATACATTTCGAATTTGTACGTTCCACACAGCGTCTCATCAACATTTCTACAATACGTCACGTTTACATTACGTGTATGTGCCATGAGCAGCGATGGTGGCTGAGCGAGACCGCATTTTAACATTTATACGTACAAAAATATGGATATTTATATCAGTATACTTAATTTTCCAGCCGTGATAAGTGTGAATATATCTGTGGTTTTGTAGAAACGTTCATCACTGAGATTTATTCTGCTGATCAGCACTACAAAGTCAAATTTGTCAACTTCAATTGTCTTTAAAATTGCTGATTAAACGACTTGTTCCAAATAAAAGCCAGGGGAAAAAGTAGCTTTTAGTAAAATACAGAATTAATTACCAAATGTGTTAATTGCGTACATTGTCCTGCATCGCCTGCCACCTGAATACATAGCAGAATTACGGAGCCCTTATTCTTGTCAGTCGTCGTCCCCGATTATCTGTCACCTGATCATTCGAAGTCCGGATTTTTGTCTTTGTATCGTGCTTGTGTTTACGTATGTGTGCATGTCTGTATGTATATGCATCTAAATACCTCTTATTATCATGATTATTGTTATTAATTGTATTTCTAAACTTTTGAATCAACCGAAATCATCACAGCTGCACGTCTAACCTCAACTTTTAACTTCTTACGTATGTCATCTCGACCGTCCTCCATCCTCTCTTGTTGGTCGATATATACAAGAAGGTCCACGTTCAATTATGTTAACACAGTCCGGCAATAACCCCGCTGTTGTTATATGATGTAATGCAGTGCAATACATTCAGTTTCCAATTAAGGCTGAATCGGTCTCATGGCGGCTACATAAACTAATGTGTTTGGAGACCGACAGCGGCGGAGGAGGAACAACTTTACACCTCACGGTCCTTCGTGTTAATGGAAACGGTGTTTTTATCATCGAGGTCGTCTGGATACTTTCACTGTTGTTATACAAATATGTCACTTCTGCACTTATTCGTTTATCATTTTTATCTGTTTTTAAGGGCAATTAAAAGGGAAAAGATTTAAGAAAACTGACTTTTTATGGCGTCTTTGCCAAGCACGCATAATTTTTTTATTTTTTATTTTATGCCCTCTTCTTTTGCAGTGAGCTCACTTCTCAAAGAGCAGGATGACTCTTTCCTTTACCTCTTTATTTTCTTTGAGGATAAATCTAGAAACCAAATATATCACACACTGCACTACAGTCGGTGTGAGCGGGAATCCCAGCAGGTTTTTCTTTTAGCGCCCCATGTGACTCATCCAATGAAACTTTGATATGATTAACTCATCCGTCATGATGTCATGGACTTGGCCACGGAATTTACACACCTTAAGAGCCGGAGCTCTATAAAAAATAAAAAAAATCCACAGGCCTCACCATGTTACACACAGAAACTGGCACAAACAACACACTTCAGGAGCAAAGAAAACACACACACACGCGAGCACACACACACACACACACACACACACACACACACAGAGGCAGCATGATGATGATGTCACCCCTGCACACTTAATTTCCAGTGGCATTAAATCCACTCCAGGCCAAGTGGAAACGACTGTGAACATGGAGTCGCCTAAGTGGCTTTGTCAAATTGGAGCAGGGAGCAATATGAGCAACACTAAACAACACACGGCACTCCAGAATTATTACGGTAATGTGCCTGTAAAAGAAAACAAAAAAACAAACCAGCCACTAGATATTACCTGCTTACTTCAGAGTGTCTGGCTGGTGACAGATAGCGAGCGTTATTGTGCGGCTGTGGAACCACCAGGCCTCAATAAAATCAATAACAGGAGCGGCAGCTGGGTCGTTTAAAGGCGCCATATGGAGAGAAATGCAGGTCCTTTATTTTATTATCAAGGACGTTTAATAAAGACACTCTTAAAATGTGAGGTGGTTTGTGTGATTGTATTGGCCTTCGTTTGCCTTTTTTATAATATTAAAATGTGCACATTAAACAGGTTTTAACTAAGTTTTCCTTCAAGTTGTAACAGATTTTAATGAACGTACAGCTGGAAAAAGATGAAGCTATTTAAATTCCAGTCATTTTCTATTTGCAAGCTATTATTATCTGTCCATTTAGTAGCTGGGCTGTCATTACATTTGTATACGACTACTTTACATTCAGGACATTTAGCAGATGCTTTTGTCCAAAGTGACTTACAATAATTCATACATTCATGCACTGATGGTGGCTGTCATGCCAGGTGCCGACCTGCACATCAGGAGCAATTTGGTGTTTAGCATCTAATGCCAAGGACACTTTGATGCGCAGACCAGGGGAATCAAACCAGCGACCTTTCCGATAACAACACACTGGCTCTGCCCCTGAGCCACAGCTGTTGTTGTTTGCTGATTAGATATTTAACCAAAGCTGCAGCCTTTCTCTGAAACCTAAAATGGATTGTGTTCAACCTGGACCCCCGATGTCAAAGCCACCAACATCGCGTCCAATATAGCAGCCTGATCAGCTTCTGAGCACGAGGCCGTAGTTTCACCTCCAGTGTGACTTCCTGCCTCGACTGCTCAGGAGTATGACAAGCGAGAAAACTGCGAGTCATGGATGTTCATGGTCACGTTCCCCTGGAGACTGAAAAACATCATGAAAAATCATTTGTAAGTTACTTAAAATAGTGTGTAACGTACATAATCATTTCTGAAACCAAAGAAAGTAGTTTAGGTACCTAAACCGATCAGCAGCCGTTTCACAAATATAATAACCGTACAAACATCACCATATGTCATAATGTGACCCTTTATTTTGAAGGTCTAACCTGACGTTGCATATTAATGTTTATAACTATCTTGACGGCATTCGCATGCAAAACTGATGCAAGACGGGCAGATAGAGCATCATAGTTTGAAGCTAAAGACCACTGACCGGGTTTCTGTGTTTGACAAGGTGTGAGTGAGTTTCAATGCAGCAACAGAAAAAGCCGAAAAGAAACCTTAAAGCATCCCAGTGCAACGTAGAATTTGTTATCCACAACCAATTCACTACAATACAGGTTCTGTAGTTTGATTTGGCCTAAATAATTAAATGCTAGTTGGTATTTTAACCCAATTTTCAAGAAAAGTGACGGCAATGTGCGTTCCTGCAAACCTGCAAATGTCGAAGCTTTACATATGTAGAAATATTGTGTTTTTATTTCTTTATGACCAGTTTTACAGAAGACAAACAGTGAAACAGGATGAATATGACTTCCATATATGAAATGCAATACTTTCCTGTTGATAACTGAGTATTTGTTCAGACAGTCCAACATCTTTGGGGACACTGACGTTTTTATTCACCGCAGAAAAGAAGAAAGCAAATCTCGAAATTATAATGCACATTTAAAAATCCGCCTTCAGCTGTAAATACGTGTCACATCGCTCTCTGTCTTCACCGTATCATCTTCACAGATGAGACGATATTATTGAGTAATGCTTTACTGACAATCTAATCCAGCGGGTTGATTGCAGAAGAAAAAGGGGGCTAAATGCGTCTATGTCTCCACTTTAACAAAGCACATATCAAAGTGGGTCATGTAATCACGCACACTTGATCCAGTGCCGGGCCCTGATTTAATACGTTCTGCTGGTTATCGACGAAATGTAATATGATCATCAGAAATCCTACATGGTGCAACGTCTGCGAAATCTCATTACTGTCTCGG
The DNA here is from genome assembly GCA_903131615.1 of Diplodus sargus. Lineage (NCBI taxonomy): Eukaryota > Metazoa > Chordata > Actinopteri > Spariformes > Sparidae > Diplodus > Diplodus sargus. Next base: position 22,113,915 of record CAEMYA010000024.1, on the reverse strand, counting down.
GTTGCGCTCGGCCGGCCCTCCTCCCTCCCCCCCGCCGCCCGAGCACCAAGGCAAAAGGGTAATGCCAATAAGAATGAGATAAATTGGACGGCAAAAAAAAGAAAAGAAATCCATGCGTCCATTAACCCGGAGAAGGAGGGGTCTGTGTTTATTCTTTATTTGTCTAGGAGAGCGTGTGGGCGCTGATTTCCTGGGCTAATTTCTCTCGGCTCAGCCGCCCTTCAGAAAAAGGTCACAACCACGTGACCTCGCGGACGCCGCTGCTGGACGCGGCGCTGCCTCTGAACTGTGTGTGATAGTCAGTGTCAGAGCGGCTTTCACAGGCTGTTTAACCTGCGCTGTAATTGTCAGAATCATCATTAATTCCTTAACGAACTAGAGCTTCTCCCTCATGTTCGTCCAGCCATTGCGTTCGGCTTCAGCGTTATGGGAGGTGATGAGCTCTCTGCTCTGGGTTTTGCTGTTTGGTGGAGCTTGTTAAGGCCATAAGCAATTCATCAGAGAGATATTTAGACACTGCTCAGGTCTTAAATACTGTTTGTTCTGCAGGAAAGAAATAATCTACATTTGGATTCAAACCTTGCAATGAGTAATTGCAATATTATACTTTAATTGTGTCAATGCACGGGATGTAATTCCTGCCACTAAGGGCCTCTGACTCAAAACAAAAGACATCCTGTAAGCAGTGTGGGATCATGGGAGTTGTTGTTCGCTTGTTAAACAACCACCACTGCTGATGAAAATCTCTCTGATGTGATGTGACGAGGTCATGTTTTAAAGTTTTATTAATGCAATGTTCAGTCTTGTTCACTGAAGTTATATCATCACTTACAGACTTGTGGGGGGTTTGACTGACATATTTGAGTTGTGTACTTAGATTATCCCCGAGGTCTGGTTGGTTTTCAGACATTTTAATGCAAACATTTTACATTTTATGTCTTTAATTTTGCGAAGAGACCTTTTTTACGTTTAAGTTTTGCTTAAAAAACATTCAGATGGGTGATAAAACAGCTTTTTGTGATTCTTTTTCCATTTTCACAAGAAAAACTTATTGTCCTTCGTATCCTGAACATAGTTGTGCATCATTAATGTGTTGACTGAATCAGTGAGATAGACACTGCATTGATTTTAGTAAAAATACTGCATTTTCTTCACGTATCTCAGTAACTTAATGTCTTGTCCATAGCTGCTCAAAATAAGTGTGAGAAGTAGAATAAGATTAATTTGCTGAATTACAAACGTTACAAGTAACTGATGGGGGTCAAAGGTCAGAGTCACAGCAGGAACTAATCCTTCATCCCTGGAACGATCACATCAGAAGTTCAGATCCAGTTTTGTAACTGGAAAAAATGGTTTTGTTTTGTTTTAACATCAGAAGCCAAAGTGTTTCAACACTAGTTCTGTTCTGGATGCATTTTATTTGCACATTCACAAGGTGTAAATCAGAGCAACGAACCTGGTGAAATAAACACTGATGAGATGGAAAATCTGCATAAACTTAATTTTTGAAAAAAGTACATAATTAAACATGTATTCAGAATTTAAAAAAACACAAGAACTCCATCCAAAGAACAAATTGTTTAAAATGTTTATGGTGTTATTTTCCAGTAAGTTCTCTTTCATGGTTACCTCTGCGTAGAAACGCACAAAGATTGATTAAACATAATCAAAAACTTCTCTAAATACACTTTCCTGCAGCACAAGCTCTAATTACGGTGCCTAATAAAGACACAGCACGCCTTTATTTTTATTTCTTGTTGTGTGATTAACAGAAACAGGCTGAAATAGATCAGAAAATACGACTCAAACAGCATAAATATTCAGCAGGGAATGTGGCTGCAGATATGTGAGCTGCTGAAACGAGAGGCGAGTGCCGGCGAAGCGATGTCCAGAGCGCCTCGCCTCTCGCCCTCCGCCGTACGACTCCCCTGACAATGGCAATGAAAGTGGGCCACGGTGAGCAAACAGATCAGCCTACATCAAACATCCCCTCATATATTACAGACATAAAAAGTCATTATCCTCAGTGGAAATCGATAGCCGACGTGGTCAAGATGAAGAGACCCCCGTCTGGTTTTCGGGGTCAGCTTACGAAGGGAACATTGCAGCAAATGATATCATTTTTCTATCATTAACTGGCCCCCAGGTCGATGACCGTGTTTAAAGCCGAGGTATAACGTTACTTATAACGTCTGGTAATGAATGGCGTTCTGCTCGGGATGTGTTCAACATTGATTGAACATGTTGTCTGGCCCGGAGGAGCAGGAGGGCTCAATAAGACTGAGGGTTTTTTTTATACGCCAGTGTTTCCATAGCATAGCTGCAATATCGAGGTGTGGACAGAACGCCTGCTGCTTTATTTGGAGATCTTATTGAAGGTCTCTGTTAGTGTTTGTCCAGACCAGCAGTGTTTGTCTGAAGTCTAGCTGCAGCAGTGGCCCCGGACCCCCCGGCGGGAATCAAAATATCAGTTTGGTGTCTTTATTGTTTTACTGATAAACCCTGAAGGAAATCTCTCGGATAATGCAGATAAAACCTCAAACTACAGGTTTATAAGCAGAATAAATAGGTGCTACTTACTTCTGCCACTGGTTCTACTGGTGGTGCTACTTTTAGAAAGGTTGTTTTATTTTCATTGCTTGTGTTGTGTCGACTTGTATGAATCTTGTATCTCTCTCTCTCTCTCTCTCGGATGATTCAATTAACATATCTAGATACAAGGTCCACAAATAGACGTGTCGTGATTTCGATGTTAAATCGATCGAGATTAGCATTTTTACGTGTGTGCGTGCATCTGAAGAAAAATCTGCAATAATTCAGAGATGATTCAGACATACAGAGTGCAAGATGAGGTGCAAGAAAGAAATAAGAACTGTATTTTCATTTTTTGTTTTTCAGAGATCCTTTATTGATTTGTTTTGGTAAGAGCGCTTCCTCTGGGCAGATTTTCAAGAAACCGAGCTTTGTATCTTTGGTTGTTTCTTGCCGTTGAAGGAAGATTTTTGCACTGGACTCTGACATCTTATATTATTTGAACTTGCCTTAACCTGTAAATAGCCACCGGGATGAAGTCAAGCTTTTGTTTTAACCTAAAAATCAAAAAGGAATATGAACGGGATTAGTCTGAATGATGCGGCAAAGAAAAGAGTCTGCTGTGTCGGGGAGAAATGGAAAATGACGTTTTTGTTTCATTGTCCTCTTTAACGACGAGCAGACAAATAATCTTCACAGTAAATTGACTTTCATTTCGTCTCAATTAAACCGTCATGAAAATGTCGAAAAATCTCTCACCATGAAGCAGATTTTCTTTTTTGCCACATTTAATCTGCAAAACCAAAGGAAATCCAATAAACTAAAATAAAAAGATAGACTGCAAAGGCTACAGTTGATCTGTGTGGTGCTTATATCATCTACATCCATAGTGTTGCTTTCCATTATTGACTAGAAATGTGTTCGATTAAAGCTAACTGATGTTCGTCATGTGTAGCGCCGCACGCTCAGGAAACAACGCTTTGTTTTACATGTTTTAAACAGGGTCGTTAAAGAGAAACACACAAAATCTGTCTCTCTCTGTCACACACACAGACACACAAGAGGCCCATATCCGGCCTGCTTTTTTTTTGACACAATGCATCCATTGCTTGAGTGGAACCGTTCAAAAGAGGCAGAAAAGGGGGAAAAAAAAAAGAAACAAGCCAAAGAATGACTTCGCACGACGATACCGGGCGATATGCACTCACTGCTCCATTCCCGCCAAGTGTGTATCATCTACAAAATCACCCCGAGCGCCCGCTAAAAGAAAGCGCTGGGTCGTGAAGATGTATTTTCATCAAAATTGCATGGTTTCAGCTCCCCCCGTTTTGCCACTTTGGACACTTTTGTTTGGTGTTTGGAGGACACGCTGAGCATAACCCCGGCTCCGTCCTGCACAGATGAGAGCACACGTATAGCCATGAGGCATCTCACGGGAAGCATGCGTGTCTTTTCATGTGGGAGTCGAGGAGGATGCACACCAAGGTTACACCAAAACTGGCCTTTTTAATAATGTAATAATTTGACAAGATAACAAAACACCGTCAGTTTCAGTCCGGTAACGCCGCTGTTGTCTCCGAGTCGTCACCTCCTGCTCGATTCACTTGGTTCGGACTGAATAAAAGGAATGATATATCGTTGCCTTTTCACTTCTGGTTCATTTTTGTGTCGGCGCTGACTGCAGATTTATCTTCTCTGGTGGTCACAAAGTGCTCGTAAAGAAAGGAAAGGTGGTGAGGAGAGTAATTAGTCGAGCCTGCAACTGAACCGCATCCGTCATAGCTGCTGACTGACGGCTCGAACCAGGACAAAACACTGCATCTTCTATTGTAATATCACCGTTAACTGATTGAAATGATAAAGTGTGCATTGTCCCTTGAGGAGGAGGCTTACTCATTATCTTTTTATCTCAACATCTTCTGTGTATATTGGCACAAAATCAGACATCTACGATCCCCAGACGATGACTGTGGTAATCCCCTCATGTCTGGTTTACAGTAAAACGTTCCCACAGCTACAGAACAGGACAGATTGCCAATGAATAAACACATTTTTGATCTCCTCACTATTAATCTCGTCTAGTGAAGATGTGTATTTTCAAGTTTACTGAGTTTATGACCAAATACGTGCAGAGCCAGAGACATTCCCATCGTCCTCAGGTGCACTTTGTGTTTGGTGCTAATTCGCTAAATGTTTGCATGCTAACTCACCAAGCTAAGCTGTGCGGTCGGATTAATTGTCGTAGACTCGCTGGTGAAAGTTGAGGCTTGTCTTTGATTTATTAAGTGCCTCGCACAATCATTTCCAAGCTTGTATCAATGACTTGTAGTGTAGTCTGGAAAAGTCGTTAGCGTGGCTGAAGATGACATTTTAGGGAACATCTCTGCAGGAACATCCTGATATAGACCCAGTTGTTCCCATGGTCACCACACGATTGAGCATAATTGTATAAGAAACCAGTCGCCTGATAGCTTTCACGACGGAAGAAACATCCTTGCAAAAACAAAAATCCTCTCGACACCATGCAGCTACTCTCTCTCTCTCTCTCTCTCACTCACACACACACTCTCACAGACACACACACACACACACACACATGGTCACACCATGCTCACACTAGAAAGAATCCATTTAACTGTCTTGTGTCTCACACACAGATTGTTTTGTCTGTACGTGTCATCCAGTTCAGAGGGCGCATTCTTACAGAAAGACACAGCAGGACTTCACACAGCAGCCCAACGCCTCCTCCTCCTCCTCCTCCTCCTCCTCCTCCTTTTCCCTTCACACATCCTTCTTCACTCCTCTTCCGTCTCACCAGTCCTCCCTTTTTCTATCCTCACTCCTGTAGCCAGACAGTTTCATTTGAGCTCAGCAAGTGCATCTTGTAGTTTTCTTTATAAAGCCCCCTAATCTTTTGTCCCCCCCTGTAAAAATCTCGTCAACAGTTGGTGATATTTAAATACCTAAATTCACTCACTGACTAAAGGAAGCTGAGCTGATGCATTCACACGTTCTCATTTTGTCCGCCGTCATTTAGTTCACCGCTGCCTCTGGCAGTGGAGGCGCACTACAGGTCAAGAGGTCAGTAATGAATTTTGGCACAAGGCTATTTAAAGCTTTAAAAGTCAGTAGTAAAAAATTTAAAATCAATACAAAAACCTCACAGGGAGCCAGGGCAAGGTGGTTATAGCAGAGGGAGGAGGGGGGTTTATGTTCGTGTCTCTTGATCTCGGTAATAATTTTGTGCAGCAGTGCTCGGCACCGGTCGGAGCCAGTGGCAGTAACCCTGATTAATTCCAGAGGAGAGCGAAGCACAGAAGGCATCGCACCGCATCCAGCAGTCTATTCACACTCTTTTTCGGGCACATTTCTGATTCCTGCAAATATAAAAAAACTGGAGACCTAACGCAGAAATCTGCAGAGAAGAAATTCTCTAAAAGTACATTTTAATGGGAAACAGGACAAATGAGAGCATGTACAAACAGGTTTCTTTTTTTTCCATGAAATGTGTTTTTTTTGCTCGCGCATTGCAAAGCGATTCCAATCAGTGCGTCAGTAACAGCCGTTGGAAGTTTATTTGCAGCCTGCTACAAGTGATGATTCTTACATCTAATTTAGCCTCGCCGCCTGTCATACTCCGAAATAAACCAGCGCAGAGATTTAAATGACTTCCATTTTCTATCTTGGAACATATCTGACACATGACACAAGCATTTCATTCACGCCTCAAAGCTCCCGTCCACATTACATCTTTTTGTCAGGGAAGCAGTCAGACTGTGCAGCTATTGTCGCCTCCCCCCTCCTCCTCCTCCGCCTCCCTCTTTTTCCCCCCACAAGGGCCTGTACAATTTCAGGCAGCGCTTGCAGAAAAATGCCCCCACCGTCCTAAATGAAATCATTCTTTCTCCTCCAGTCTGGGATCCAGAGAACGACTCAGCTCTGCCAGGAAGAGACAGAAAGAGATAAGAAAGACGGACAGGAAGAAAAAGAGGAATAAAAGCCTCAGATGCCCTTCGCCACTGCTCGCACTGCCAAAGACCGCCACCCCTTCCCTCCCGAAAGATCTCCAAGCCATGTTGTGAGTCAGTAACAATCAGAACATTCACAAACGTGGCGGTGCTGCCATCTCTTTCCACTAAGATCTATGATTTGCCAAGCGCTCCCTCTGAGAGCTAACCGGTAGCCGAGCCAAAAATCCTCCCCCCCCTCCCAGCCGCCACCGCCTCCCCGAGCACTGAGAACACCCCCAGTGCGCTGAGAAATTGCCCCTGCCGTGTCCCCTTCAAATGCGTGTGAATTCCAAATAATGTTCCACAGCCAAATAGCAGTTGGCACAGAGCCGGGGGTGAAGGGCTCGAGAGGGGCTCGCTCCCACGGAGAGAGCAATGGTTGGGAGGAGGGGGAGAGGAGGAGATAGTAGGAGAGGACGACATGGAGAGTCAGGCGTCAAAATGTGCAACCAGGAGCTTTGCCAGGCAATTTTCCAACGTGAAAAATAAGCTTGCCGCATCTGCGCTAATCAGGTAGTGTGGTGAAGATGACTTTCATTCATCTCCCGTTGATTCAGCTCCAGTGAAAAAAAAACGTTTAAAGCACGTCCGCCTTCATTTACCGCTGGAACTCGGTCGTACGTTTGCTTCGTACATTTCACGAGAGGCCACTTACAGTTAGACAACTGGATCCAACGGAGACCCACGGACGTAAAAAACCACTGGTAATAACTGATAATGTTGCATAATGGTTAAAGATAACGGAGGAGAAGAAACAGCGGATGAGTTAATGTATTAAATAAATCCAACAGCAGCTGCACTCCTACATCAGATCTATTACATCCATTAGCCACAGTTGCTGCTGTGCACTCAGCGTTTGACAGAGCCAGCAGCCTAATATGACAGCCTGTCCTCGTGCAGCCGTGCAGCTCGTCAGCTCAGTGCGACCCACATTTAGGTTTATTGTTAGGCTGCAACCTCTAGCGGTCATTATGTCATCATTATCATCGGTTATTATGACAGGTGCAAAGGAGGAAGTCAGGTAAAGTAGTACGAGTGTCCTGTGTGAAACCAAAACTGACTTTTTTTAGCTTGCATGTACGTAAATTTGACGGAACTTATGCACTTATTTTAACCCAATAACTACGATCTATTTCTAAGAATGTCGTAGTCCTGTGTGCTGTTAAGGAGTCGGACAGGAGTGAAGCTGCTGTACATTCTGGTGAATACTTAAGCATCTTTTGACAGACCGCAACTTGTTGAACAGACGGTGACTGGGATAGGTGTCTGTCGGCGTCCTTTGGGCTCTAGGTAGACATTTTACTCCACCAATGTCATTCAGGCATTTTTAATCATCCTCTGCAGAGTCTTTCTATCCAGAGTCGTTCACAAACCACGCCAGCTTTGTTGTGTAAAAGCTTTTTCTGTGCTGGTTTTCGGTGTATCTGACATGACCTTAATGCAGTTATAACCTCATTAGTAGCCTCAGAGGTTGATGTGCACGGCCACTTTACTTGCTGACCACACTCTCTCCACCTTATCTGGAAAATGTTCCAACACGTTTGATATTTTCAGCGTCGGCCTTGTAGTGTTTGATAGCCCGGGTAGAAATAGAAAAAAAAAAGCAGAAGCCATAAAATGTGAGCTGTATTCCAACCAAACATCAATTACTGGCCTTCAATTTATAATGGACTGCTGCAGCGCATTGTGCCGAAGAAATGATAAACAAGCACTTTGCATTCTGGGTAAGTCTACATCATTGTTGGACTCCCGTCAACCCCTGAAGGGTTTATCTCAGAAAAAATTTCAGCAGTTTTTTTTTTTTTCAGCGTAACAGAACAGCACTTACGATCGCCGGAGGGCATCCCTCAAGGAGTCGTGCAGAGGCCATGTTAGATAACTGCTGGAATGCGATGCAAAAGTAGCTTAGCAGCTCCGTCTATTCAGAGGAAATGTTGCAAAACTTCAAATCAAATTCCTAACGGTCTCCTAGACAGCTGACCTCTCTGCCCAGACGAGGCCGAGCCAGCGGACATCAGATGTTTTCCCTGTTTGCTGTGTTTGGTTTTGTCTTGTTCAGAAGCGCCGCAGAGCAGCGGGGCTGGTAAACATGAGCATGCTGTGTGCAGTTTACTGATGTAATGTAACAGGATTTCAGTGACCTCTCTTGTCTGGCAGCTGGAGCTGTCAGTGTGTGAACATGAGCGCAGCCTGCAGTGATATTAGAGACGATTACTGGACAAAGATGAAATAAATGTCTTCACCGGGGGGAAAGGTAAAAGGGTTTATATGAAGTGGAACCAGAATTTTAGCGCTGACATGATTGATTGATCCGCCATGTAAAATGTTTTTGTTGCCTTTCTGTTTTTGTTTGTTTCATCGTTGTAAAGTAAATATCTTTGGGAGCGATTTTGAAGATGTAATCCTGGGTTTTGAAAAATTAAGATTTTGGTTCTTATTTTTCCAGATCAATAATGATTAAAAAGAACTCTTGTCACTCTGCTACCACTAAGAGAAAGTGACAAGCAGGATGTAAAATTCAATATCAAACCATTTTCAAGCCCCTTGGTGGGTAAGTTTAGCATTTAGCCTCTCATCTTGTTTCTTTTTAAAGCCAGACGTGACAGTATTTGGATGAGAGGGGTGGAGCTGAGTCGGAATATCCTGATTGGAACTGACTGAAAACCCATCGGCATGCCGCAGAAGAGACTTGTTAATTACAAGGTAGCCGTGCCCGAAAGCATATCCTCTGTCATCGCCTATTTTACTCTAACTGGGATCATAATCTACAAAATTAACATCACACTGTATTTAAGAAGACTTGAAACAAGAGATTGAGACCATAAACTCATTAGCAAACTGTTTACTGAGGTAATAAATCAAGTGAGAAGTGGGGTCATTTCTTCATAAGCTTACATAGAATTAGACTTTGTTTTGAATCCAGTAAGTTTCTGGTAAGTAGCAGCTACTGAATCTCTCTTATGGTGTATGTTGGTGCAAGTATCAACATCTATCAGAGAGCTTTCTGGGTAATTAGTCATCAGGTTGAGTTCTGTTGAATTGAAGTGACCTAGAAAGTAAAGAATCAGAAGCCGTCTGAATAAACACGGACCTTGGTTATTTAAATCAAAGAAGAAAAGCCTCTATAAAAACACATGTCAGGGTTGTTTTATCACCTGCTTAGAGTTGTGTTTTTTGGAATTAACGCTTGATGACAGGCTCAACAAAAAGCTTTTTTAAAACTTCATTCAAACCTCATAATCCCTTCAGAGTATTAATACAATGTTGAGTTTTAAAGACCTGTATAAACTCATGCCCGAGTTCGGTTCTGCTCTGCTCTCATATTTCACTGAATACAGTTTAATTCAGCGCATTATGTGGTTTGTGAATGGTCTCCGTCCTTAAGGCACGAAAGCTAAAACGAACCCCAGTGTGCATGAAACCAGATACAACTGCTGTACATGCTGTATTAAACCAGCGGGCATCCTTTATTCAACACCGCCACAAAAAAGTTCAAGTGTGCCCCAAAAACGTATGTGAGATTGAGGAAATAGTTCAAGCAAAGCAAGCAGTTGCATCGGTGATAAGAACATTTTCATTTTTTGATTAATACCCTCGTGATGCCAAATCTTGCCAGTGGCATAATGAGGTTGACAAATTACAGCCAGCTTATTAATGCAAGTGAACAGTCAAGCTTGGGGGAGGAAGTGTCTGAGTGTGACTGTGTATGAGTTTGTGTGTTATTGAGGTCAAAAGTAAAACAGTAAGTAGATTAATCACTGTCACCTGCGTTCGGCAGGCGGCGCTGCGACTCGGATGCAAAGTGCGCTTCTCGGCCATAGATCTTTTGTTCGAGCCGGTTGGAGGGACCACACAAACTCCACTTATGACAAATAGGACTAATACATTAACTGTAATTTCATGCAGTGCCAAGTTAAGAGAAGCAGCAACGTTTTTTTTTTTCTTTTTTCTCAGCCCGGCAGGAGGGACAAATTGCTCATAGATCTTTGGAGCTGCCAAACAGAGAGTTTGATTTTCTAGTGGCTCAGCACAATTCTGTGTTTTTCTTTTTATGTCCGAGGAGGAGAAAGTTTTAAACTCTCAGACATTTCTCATACATAAGAAAAAAAGGGAAAGAAAATGCTTCTTTATTCGTCAGAGCAATGCCTGTGGAGACACAGGCAACATGGAAGTTCAGAGGAAAGGTTTTAATGGGTTCGCTGATTTATGTTGCACAAGAAAGTAGAACCTGAACACCTGAAGTCACCCATAGTATTTCATTTCAGCCGTGCAAAAACATTTCAAAACCATGCTGGATTATTACCAAGAGCAACCGTGTCCAAATAAGTGTGTACACAGGAATGTGTTAGCCTTAGCTTAGCATAAAAACTGGAAGCAGCTGACAGTGTCCTAAAAACAACATCTCTCATGGTCATTAACACACCCAAGTGATGATGTGTCACACAACTGTCACAATCTCTGATGTTTCGGGGAAGTTACGTGTTGGATTTCCTGAGATATTGCAGGTAATCTGGCAACCTCACTGTGATGACAGCGCTGCAGGAAGCCGCGCGCCGTCACTGCCACGAAGAAATAGTTCCAACAAGCAACATCCCTGAAATGAGACATTATCATTTGAACATTTATATCTTTCTGTGAAATTGTTGAGTGACGACTAGTGAACTTGTAGATGTATAATTTGTCTCAAAAAGGCAAACAAGCTGCTTCCCTAACTTCTTTTTATGCTAAGCTAGGCTAACCCTGTTGTTACTCAAGCTCTGACTCCGTTCCAGCATACAGACGTAAGAACTGATATTATCTCTGCTCAAGTTTTAAAAATAATGCCATGTTTTCAACACGTTGTATGCCGGTTTAGTTCAGGCAGCAAAACTTCTGATTAGGTTAGGTTTAGTAAAACATTGTCATTTGGCTTAAAATAGCTATATTTAATATATAACTTCTGTTACATGATGTTATGACATCAGTAAGTATTAAGTTAAAATTGTTCATCACTGAGTCTTGCTTTCACACTCAACAAGAACAGCTGACTCCTGAGTGAAAGTCCTTTGTTCGTTTGACTCATCAATCTATCCCCGACCTGTTTCAGCTGGGTCTGATTCACAAAAGCACAGTATGTTTGGTAATGAAACATGAAAGCGACTTAAATTGAATACGTATACATTTGATATATCCGTCTGCTGAACCAAGGACAGATGAAAGTGGACTTCAGTGAGATGTGTATAATGTATTGAAATTGAATACAACATCAATTCTTTAGCGAGAGGAGACATGACTCGATCACAGATAGCTTTAAGGATGGTAAATGACTTTATCTAAGAGATGGTTTGACACTGAGGTTGTGTGATGGAAAGTAAGGACGGTGGTATATTGACAGCTTCATCCATTGTTATGCAACCACAACCGAACCCTTTGGCCTGACTGTAACTAACTTCACTTTTAAAAGCTTTCCTTGCTGCAAGTTGGCCAATTTTCTCTTCTGTGGCAAGACTATTGTGTCCAAGTAATATGTTTGTCTCTTTAGATCTGTTTTTTCTTTTTTTCCAAACCTCTGTTTATTAAATCTGATGTGAAAATGCTGCTGCACTGTTGCACGAATGCTACAGAGTATTAAACCTCATTTTGCTGAAAACCACATGGCTCCTCATGTAGCTCTGCAGTTGCATAATTAGCTGGGAATCAAATCGACAACATTACAGCATGTTGCTCGCGCTTGACATAACAGCAACCTTCGGCGAGCCAAGTCAGCCACTGAACCGAGAAGAAGAGTGGAAAAAAAAACAACGACTATCAGGGCTGAAATTGGGTCAAGTGGAGACTGTTGAGCAGGTCTCCAGATGCGAGGGGGGAGGTCCGCTGCCCCAGCCTTTGCTCCCGACACTAAAGGGTCGACCCTGCAGCATGTAGCCCCCAATGAAAACCACGTGTTGCCCGGGCAGGAGGTTCACTCCTGAAACCAGATGTGCACCAGCTCAGGTGTCATTCATTCTGTGATCCATCCCCCCCCCGTCAGACTGACTCACAGCCAAGTGTTCGCTCGGTTTCGTCTCACTGAGCCGCGTCACTGCTAATGCCACAAGACAAATTTCTGCACTTACGACTTGGCAAACACAGTCATTAATGAAGGACGTGTAGCATATTCAAATTGCACAATATCTGTTTTTCCCATCTATAGTGGGCTAATTTGAATGTTGGCATGGCCCCAAGCTTCCAACGTATATGTCCTCCTTATTAAAAACCCCCCGGGGCGTAACGTAATGTGATTTGCATGTTTCTTTTCCAGCTGGAAAAAACAGGAAAAAAAATTATGCAGGAAACTGACAGAAACTGAACAACAGCGAACTCAAAAGGCATCGACATGAGAAGTTTGATTGTTGATATATGTCTGACAGTTCATTTGTACATTAAACAAACCACTTAAAGTTAGATTCTTATTGTGTTGCATTAATCTGTGTTTCCAACCGATGGGAGCGTTGGAGTTTGGTATAAATACTGTTTAAGCGGTGACTGATAAGGTCATCGAACTCCTTTAGTTGGTTGAGGTTTGATTCCTGGCTCCTCTGGTCCACCTGTCTTAGTTTCCTTGAGCAACATACGCAACCTAAAATTGCTCCCGATGTATTTGCATACATAACACTGGCATCTCCAGGCTAGTTCAAAAATGTGCGTAATTCTGGAACCTGACGATTAATTTTCCATTTTCCATGGGGTGTCATCACTGAGCGCAGACCAAAATGCAGATATTGAAAAGTGAGTGTGACCTCCAATGAATCCCAGTAGCAAATATGCGAGTTGGTTCGGTTCTGGGTCTGTTATCAAGTAGGATAATAATGACAGCCCGGTCCAAACGTTCTCAAATAGCAGTGAAACAGTAGACTAAAATGTGTGTCTGAAAACATTTTTGCCCACGACGTACGCAGTAACATGATCTCGGTTCAGATTTGATCAGCACCGATGACAGTTTGACAGTTTAAATGGATCGGATCGGATGTTGGATGGGTCATATAAAGTAAATAAATTACGGCCGTTGGAAACTTCATCCACAAACAGTTGAAATGCTTTAAATCTCTGATGTAGCATAACAAAAAAAAATGTACATAAAAAAACTGCAGTTTCCCACTTTAGGACTGTTTGAGTCTCAGTTGCACAAAGCACAAAGTAAAGGTCAGGAGGAGAGAGTTCAACAGTGCACTCGAGGGAACGAGGTTAGAACTATAATATGAGGTCGGTTCTGATAAAAGTCAAAGACACAAACGATACCACAGATCCGTAACGACCTGAAGCTGACTGGTAACTGATCCTCAAAGGGAATATCCAGCAGCAAAGCATGAAGGATTATTGCTGCGTGGGTCTGGGTCATTAGTCCTGTAATTTGACTATGTGATGGATATGGAGCACATTTATTACCGGGCCCGCTGCGAGCCTGGAAATGTTATGTAACTTTTGGCCGAACGGTCCTCTCGTCTCTTCTGTCTTTTGCTCTATTCAATAGTCATTGTGGCTGTTTCAAGTCATTACCTCTCAAGTCCCATAAACCTTTGAAATCACACTCAGAAAAACCCTGAAGTCGTTTTTGCAAGAGAGGAAAGAAGTTTTTTTTTCTTTCTTGGACTTCTCTGCTCGTCTTATCTCTCACAGACCACGCCGTGATGTCACAGCAGGTGTTCTCCATTAGCTGTCAGAGCAAAACATCTGCAGTGACATCACTGGCCGGGGTGTGGGTTGAATGTCTCAAACAATAGAAAACAGATTCGAGCATTTATGATTCACTGGTGATTTAACGATAAAGTACACGCATCATCTCTCATTTTAAGTGGTTGTCTCCGTCTCTGAGTTTAACGCTTGCGACTGAAGCACTGTGAGCAGGACTGTGTGGCTTTTATTGTGCGATGCTTTGAATGATTTATGACAATTACACGACTTACGTAAGTTTATTTTAGTTACTCAGTGTAGTTGTTTTAAAACAAACACAATGTGCGTTTACATAACCACATCCGTTTGACATGTGTGTGCCGTCAACGTTAACAACAGTCCAGAAGTCGTGATGTGTCGTAATATGTGAACTGTTTGTCAGCAAGCTTTATTTTGAAAGTCTAACCAGCCAGCAGACAATTACATTTTATTGCTCACAGTCCTCCATGTGCAAGACTGTTAGAGCTTCATACTTGAAAGCTGTTTGTATGAATAGTGTTTAGTGCTAATTTACAGATGTTAGCATGCTAAATGAAGATAGTGATCTCAAACTTTTCATCCGTTACATCCTTAGATAGACGGGTGATTGTTTTTTTTTTATTTCTATTTTAGAATAAAACCAAACTAAGTACTTGAGTTTTTGATTCTCAGTCTTCTGAGTTCTAGTTCTTATGTTGTCTCCAGTCCAACTACAAGCGATTTGATCGGGATGAAAAACGATTTAAATTCAGTCAGCAAACCTGATTCTGATAAACAGATTCGGACCTCCAACCCAATCAGCCCACTGTTGGGGACAAAGCAAGACAAGGAGGAAGTGTCCTCGGATGTGAAACAGATTTATAGTGTCCAGACGTGTATTTACAAAAGGACTTATAGAGTCTTAAATACGATTTACACAGGCCTAGTGTTAAGCATTGCGTCAGGGCAGTGTGGCTCTTTGCCACACATTGTTCACCAGCCAGGTTATTTCAACATAACGACAGATAACATAATCTGATCTGCAGTGCGAGACCACAAACCAGAACAATTACAGAACCCTCTTCTCTGTTTTCCCCTCCCCTCGGTTTCTGTCGTCCCCGCTCTCTCTCTCTCTCTCTGCACAGGCAGATTGCCCTCCTCTTGAAGCTCGTCCCCCAAAGACCCAAAGACCCGAGGCATAAATTGAGTGGAAATTTTCTTTCAGAGAGCGGAGGGGGGGGATGTGGGTCAGGTGAGTGCTTGTGTGTGTGTGTGTGTGTCTCGTGTGTGTGTGTATATGCCCTGGGCCTGTTACGTAATACATCTCCAGCAGGTTAGAACAGTGCAGAGATGAACACCCTGCAAATATGACACCTTTTGGCCGAGGTCCCAAATCTCTCACACACTTGCAAACACACCTCAGCGCCTCCCCTCTGTGGCCCACAACCTCCAGGCACCACCACCACCACCACCACCACCATCACCTCCTCCACCAACTGTTTTTTTTGAGGGGGGGGGAGAAAAAACTGTTCAAGATTTTAACTGAATCCAGGACAAGCAGGGCTGGAATCTGAGCTTACGTGCTGCTTCCTTTGGCAGGATTTCAAAATTGCAAAACGTTTGTTGCCCTGCCAGCTGTTGACCTGAACCGGTCATGGGGAATACCCCTAACACTTCGTGCACATTTAAACATTTAAAGTTTGAGGATTTAATGAATCCAGAGAAACTGTTTCCAAGAAATGCAAACTTTAACCCAGACATTGTATAAGTGATCCTGTGTGGAATGTGGACCGGTTGTATTTTTCTAAGATGTGAGGAGGGTTTACTTCACAGCACATTTTTCACCAGCGGTAGCGCTTTTTTTCTTTTTATCCCGACATGTGCTTTTGTTGCATAATACGCCGCCTCAAAGGAAAACACAACTTGCCTTGCAGTGTTGATTTAGGGTGCGAATATGGAAAACATATGGCGCCGTCGCAAAGCCACTGTGCTGCTGCTCTTGTTTGTTTGGTCACATCCTCGGCGAGGGACGCACAGATGGGACGCGTCATTCGGAGCGACTGGCTTTTGCAGCTGCCGGCGCCGAGAATTTACATTCAGGAGAGGGAAAAAATGCAGAAAAGGGGCATCATTAGGAGCGGGCCGAGGCTGAGGAGCTGGTAGAGACGAGCGCCACCGTCAAGCTGTCTGCTAACGAGACACAGAAATTTACATCTGAGGCGTTTAGCTGACAGTCTTATCTGGAAAGAGTTACGGGGAGGAGCCCGCAGTCTCACTCAAAGGCACTTCATGGCTGTTAATGGACAGATCGGCTGTTGTAAGAGTTTGAACTTGTGACCCCTCACATGCAGGGAAAGCCCCTCTTAACCTTTTAAATCGGTCTGCCTTTTCAGTTTCAGATTATTTCAAGGCCTTGTACATTTTTGAACATTTGCCAGTTTGAGAGCGGTACCACAAGGTCGTGACTGGGTTTGAAAGGAAGTGGATGACCTGTAGAGGAGAAAGGCCTGAAGGTAGTGAAGCCAGATACTTCTGATGCTGACTGAAATGTGTCCGTGACACCTACGACTGAAAGGTGTAGTAAGAGCTGGCTATGAATGTCCTGTCTTGTCTGCTTATTCTTTACTCGCACGTGGCCTGGTGTAAATATACATTTTTTAGATTTTGAAATGAAAAACAGCTCAGAGGGAATTACAACACCTGCCACGTTCACACACTGATGGCAGAGGCTGCCATGCAGGGTGCAAGGAGCAATTTGAGGTTCAGTTGCTGTGTCTCAATTCAGGGTCTGCATCCTTCGAAGGACTCGGCCTCTGAGGTCTTTGAAGGCGAGTCCTTCGGAGAGACCTTGTTAACTGCGTCAGTTGTTGTTAAATGGGACGGTCTAGCCTTTGGAGCATTTCCTGGTTGCGTAACCAGATGTTTTACGAAAGTGACGATCTACGCCACGCAATGTCGCCATTTTCTGTCTTTCTTTCTTCTGTTTCGGGCGCAATCTTGGGATATGTGAGGCCACGAAGGATCGTAGCGGTGCATCCTCAAAATAGAGGGGAAAGTATTGAACCAGCAACCTTCTGATTACTGGACAACGAGCTTTATCTACTGAGCTACAGGTGGAGGCACAGTGATATGAAAGAAAGAGCTGTGATGTGTTACTCTTCCTAAACTCAGTTATTGTTTGCCAATCAATCATGTTTTTATTTGAGTTACATTCATTCGTAAATTTTACACGCAATTGGCATCAAATCATGAAATGTGTGTTTTCATGCACGCTTGCAGATCGATTACCTGACTTCTCCTGATCTCCATGAACTTCAACACTGCAACACTGTCTACTGCACCCCTGGAGAGGCTGCTGAGCCTGGGCAGTCCTGTGCCGACTCCAAGGAGGATTTGAGAGACTTCATGTTGCTTTCGTGATAAACACATCAAATACGAGGGACAAGTCAATATAAAGCCATGGTTTGGTGAACAAGCAACGTGACATTGCATGTCTATACTGTACTATATACACTATATGTTTTCAATCAGTCTAAATTTTAGACCAATTGTATCATAAAATGCTCCTCAAACTGTCTCTACCACTGTGCACAACAGCTCAGAATACAGGTATGGTATTCAAACGATTACCGAGCGTCCCGACCTCTTGACCCCCGGCACGGACTACCAGCAGCAGCTCTTTGAAACGCCAGCTTCAAAAGCGATTCCCGTCTGTTGCGGTGTGAATTATGTGAAACAGCACCACCCACCAGCCTCCCTCCCTCCGTCCTCCACAGCAGCGGCGGCGCCGGGGTGCCTGCGACCAGATGTTGGCCAGCACTAACACTGGAGGTCAAAGGTCAGCGGTTGATAGTGGGGGTCCAGACCATGTAGCACTTCATCAGCTGGAGGTAAACAGACCGCGCCCTCCTCTGACCTTGCGTGGTT
The DNA here is from genome assembly GCA_903131615.1 of Diplodus sargus. Classification (NCBI taxonomy): domain Eukaryota; kingdom Metazoa; phylum Chordata; class Actinopteri; order Spariformes; family Sparidae; genus Diplodus; species Diplodus sargus. The sequence continues at coordinate 22,095,799 of CAEMYA010000024.1, read as the reverse complement.
TGAATTAGGGCTGCCGTGATGGAGGTCCACTAATTGAATTCTGCCACCGCTAATAAAGAACAGCTGATCGATATTTTTAGGAGGTAATTTGTTCACTGCTAAGATTTCATTGATCGTGTTTGTCTAATCGGCTTCTTTATTTTTACGGCATTATCTCGAATATCTTTTCAGATATTAGCTCATAACCTGGTTAAGGTCATATTACTGCTTTTAGTATCACTGTCATCCATAAACTGACTGATGACTGACTTCACATCGCGAAGGAGAGGGCACGGAGAAGCGCTAAAAAATGATATTGTACAGAAATAAGGTCTCTAGATTTTCACATGTTCCAGCTAATTTTTAAACATATGCCTGTTTACGTCATCATACTGCAAACATTTGTTAGAAATATGGTTGGAAGTATTGATCAAGGTCCCACGATCATGATATTTAGTTGTTAAAGGATCCAGCTGGTGTTATACTTTGGTCACCCTTCAACTAATCCGATGAAAAGACCATAATGGACAAGGTGTTAGTGTGTCTCCTAATAGTTTCTCCCTCCACGTCGTCTGTGGCTTTGACCTGAACAGAAGACACAAATGTCAGTGAATTCTCCTCAAGCAGGAGTAAATTGCACCTGTGTTTTGGGGGGAACTACTTATTTCAGGAGTGGATTAATCCACTCTGGTGAGTATGTGAGGAAGAGAAAATTGAAGCTGTGATGGCCGAGAGGTTAAGGCGTTGGACTCGAAATCCAATGGGGTTTCCCCGCGCAGGTTCGAACCCTGCTCACAGCGTCTTGTTATCGGAAGCTCGCTGCTTTGATCCGCCTGGTCTGCATGTTAAAGTGTCCTCGGGGAAGATACTGAACTGCTTTTAATTAGTTCTTATTTTAGTATCGGTGGGAACTCACTGTCGTCTTGTTGGTGTCAGACTTGGGTGATGATTTTGGGGCAAATACTGTAAGAATCTGGATGTTTTATTCACTCTTGTACACCTCAGAGCTTTTCTACAGCCGATGTTACCCCATAGTGTGCTGGTATATCTTTGGTTGTGTTTACTGTCTGTGTATGTATACTGCACAGCTGTGTCAGCTGTGTTTGTGCAACTGTGTGTTACCACGTTACCAGATGATGCATGTACTCCTGGAATGTGTGTCTCCCCTTTTTTCCCCCATATTGAGAGTGACACGCGTAAGCTGTAAGCAGATCTGAACTACAAGATGCAGAATTTATTAGCCATTTATTTTGCCATTTACACCAGATAACGCCCCATAAACTCTCACGGGGGCGGCCGATCCTTCCGCAGTCGTCATAATCAAAAGCCAGCGCTCGCTCTCATCCATCCATCTCGGCGCTCCACTCGGGGCGAACAACATTACTATTCATCATCAGTATTCACACCTGTCCAAATCCATAACCTCATTGCCTGGAGGGGGAAAAGAAAGGAAGAGAAAGTCATCGCCATCTCGCCGAGAAGGGAAGAATCCAATTCCCCTCCGCCTGCGTTTCCTACATGCATTTGTCATACATCAACCAGACAAGTCAACTCCCTCTTCTCCTCGCACGCAGTTCCTCCCTGACCCCGGCTAGCTTTGTCCTGACTCATAAAGAGAGCTAAATGAAAACCATCCCCGACCCCCCTCCACCCTCCTCCCTCTCTGTCGCTCTTGTCTCTCTGCAACCGAAACTCATTTCCTCTGCTCAGTGTATCAGTGGGAACAAACACACACAATATTATCGAAAGTCAAAGTCAGGAAGGCCTGTCCGCCTCCCTCCGATCGCCTCAGACAAATAGTGTACATTTCTCAAGGAATCCCCTGAATGTGGGAGTGGACCTGCAGATGTTGGGAGAGCTGTCATGCCTCCAAACCCCCACACTCCCAAATGCCCCCTCCACCCATTCCATGTTTCCCATTTGCCTTTGTGTTTTGTGGCGTGAATGCACAAACAGATGCAGGAAGGCACACATGCACAAAGGCACTCCAACAGCCGGGTATGAGTGCACACACACAGAAACACACAAACACACAAACGTGGCCACTGGTCATGGTTATATTCCCTCTCTGTTGTTGGTGTGTGTGGGGGGGGGTATCTGAAACTCATGCAGGTATTTGCTCAGTGCTGTGTGATTGTCACCTATGCACACACACACACACACACATACATACACATGAGCACAACCCACAAACACACAAATACACCACTGTTGCAAACCTCTACAATATGTGCATACACACACCCACACATGCTGACACATGCACACACAAAAATAAACTCCCTCCCTCCTAACACTTGTGACACACGTGTACACACACACATACGCACACACTCAAACGCACACACACACACACACACACACACACAGTACTTGGACCCTCTGTTTTTCCATTACAGTGCCTGGCAACAGAACAGTTCAGCACTAGCAGAAACATTGCAGCAGTGGGAGACAGAGCTGATGGCCGAGCTCATAAAAGCCTGATCCACAAACTCTCCCAAACACCAGGAGATCATCACACACACACACACACACACACACACACACACACACACACACACACACCTCAAACTATTCCATGTCTCCTTTAATATGTTGCACAAGTTTGAGGCAACTCTGCAGAATCAAATCAAATTGGAATCAGAGCGTGTTCTCATCACCTTTTTGTGAATATATTAAAGCGGACATGTCCCGATTACACAATTCTTACACCACCGCAATTCACTGGAGCTTCCACGACATATTTAGGAGGAACTCCAGTGTCCACAACTTCTATTGTAGTCCTGTTCTTTTGTTTTGGGGATATCTGGTGGAGCAGGAAAAATGCAAAAATTGTAGCTACTGTTGTGATCCAACTCGACGTAATTAAAAGAGAGTGTCAGTGAATCACAGCTGAACAGTGGAGCTCATGCTGAGGACCAACAAAAACCACGCTCCCCTCGGGTATCACTTTTGGATCCATCATGGATCCGAGCCCTAACACTCTTCAAACACTTTTAGGGTTGGAGGAAAGAGACTGATCGTGGTGGTTGCGATGGTTTCCATGGCTTAATATAATTCACCTTTTGTTTGATGTCAATTCGTATTTTTTCAATATTACGATCATCAAAGAGGTTTCGGTCCCCGTGCTGTTGCCAAACGTCACTCAAAAACTCCACATATGACTTCTGAATTACAATATCAAGGCTTCATCATGCTGTATATGACTTTAAATAATGCAATGAGGCTTCACAATATACAGAATTGTTTCAGCAGCAACATTTCAACGTGCAGCATTGGAATCAGGGATGTAACATCACTGTTGATGAGGGTTTTTGTGAGGTTTTCAGCGTTGCATGGAAATGTTCCATTATTCCATGTAGAGACTCGAGTTGTGCACTTTACATGCAATGATTTTGGTTATTTCTAAAGGTTTAAATTTCAAAAGCACAGGCAAGATTGAGCAAGGGTTTCAAGTAGATATCACAACGCTTCTTAAGAGAGCGTACAACGAGATGGCGTTTCAGTGCAGCTCATTAAAGATGAATAGTGTACTTTGGAGATTGCACTCGTTTCCAGATTGAAAGAAGATTCAGGTAACTCAGTTTTATATGAAAATAACACGTGGAGTAAAGTGTGAATTAGGATCCACGTGTCACCTTGAAACCGTCAACTGAAGCCAAATAAAATCTTCATCCAAGCTTCCACTGACTGCTTGTTACGTGTCTTTGTTGTAGAAAGGAAACCTAACACCAATTTTCTGATCCATTCTTAATGTTCAGCATTAGCCGGGCCGATGTGCAGTAGGAAAGTGTGGGTTCAGCACTCGCTACATCTGTTAACCACTTACTTAAAACCCAGAGAAGAGCAGCGCAGACATTTTGGGACAGAACAACAAAACAAAGAGAATCTCGGACATGATTTATGTCTCATTACATAACCTGTTCTGACATTTTTGATTGGCCACTTACTAAAGCCTCCCTAAAAGAGTGATTTATAGAAGCAGGGCTGGGATCCAGCAGGCCGGCTGTCTCTCTAATCCCCTCTCCCAGTTTGGTGTTGGATCAGAACAGAAACAGTAAGTACCACTGCAGAGAGTAAAGGACAGAGCAGCATCTGACTGCATTCATACACCGCAGGCAACAAAAGTCAATAAGCCTGTCTCTACACACATTTCAGAGACAGTCATTAGCAGAGATGTGGACTCGGTTACACCACCTGGTGAATCGGTAAATCTAATTTTTTTTCATATGTTCTTGCTTATTACATAAAGGACAGGGAGAGAGGGAGAGAGGGAGAGGGAGAAACACTCCTGTGGGGTTTGGCCTGTAACCAATTAAATGAAAATGGGATTTGCAATCCTTTTTTGCCTATTTTTCCTCTCTCGCAGTGTTTCCTGTCACACCACAATATCTGAATCATTTATCAACATTCAGGCTAATATAGAAATGTTTATTTGAATATGTTGCCAATGGCTTCTCTGCTCGAACTCACGTTTCTAATGTTATGAATCTAGAATACATTACCAATGACCTATGGCAAAAATTTCAGTGCTGTACAATATCATCAGACAACATACCACATAATATGATATGATAATATTATATACATAGCATGTATACATATGCAGTGTTGGTCAGTTGTTCCACAACTTTGGTCCCACGTCTCAACAACGACAATATTGGAAGAATGAGAGAGGATTCAGTCCCATGACTTTGGTAATTGCTAGATTTGGTATTATAAAAAGGTCCAGTGTGAAGGATTTAAGGGATCTTTTTTTCCAGAAATGGACTATGACATTGTTAATTATGTTTTCATTTGTGTATAATCACAGAAAACCAGGATTTGCTGCATTTTGGTCATGTTAGTCAGCCATGTTTCTACGGTAGCCCAGAACAGACAAACCAAACACTGGTTCTGGAGACCACACTGTGATGCCACAACATCCTGCACACTGGACCTTTAAGTTATCTAAGTTATCATCCCAGATTTCAGTGAAGACATTTATTATCCTGTGTTTGTCTTGTGAAAATATAAGATACTTAGAATAACTGGGAACTTTTTGCTGATAAATAGACGTATTTATTTATCATGGACATAAGCAGAAATATCAGCTGCTCAGTCAAAACCACCATCATCATTAGCATCGGTCCAGTCCTGGCTCAGATTTTTTTGGCTCCTCATTAGCAAGTATTTATTTCAGATATACCGTGTCTGCGTCACTCCCCTGAATGTATGCTGCTCCATATGTGAGCACCATGGCATCCAGTGCTGCCTCCGCAGACAGCGTCTCCATGGTGATCTCGGGTAATGAGTAAGCGTGCCACAGCACAATCAGCCGCTAGCTCATTAGCGCATATTTATAAACCCGACCCAGTGGCAGCACACTGTGTTAAACCGCCCAGGCTGGCAGAACCCCGTCCATGGCAGGAGCTGAAAGAATGGGTGTACGAAGGGAGAAGTATGAAAGAGTTACAGGCCCGGTCCAAACCGGCATCCAATAATGAACAGCAGATTGCTATGGGAACAAGGTCATTCCTGTTATTACCTCGCTGGACAAACAGTGGGTTTGCAGTGGGATTCAAAGCATGGCAGAACATATGTGATTTTACATTGGCCTACCTTCACATTCTCCACTTTTATTTTCAAACTTTAATAACAGATGCTTTGTTATCATACATTTGGCACTGCAATAAGTTTAAGTTACATAGAACAATGATATCTGTGCTTCAGCCTCTCGAGAGTGACGCCTTTGTCTTCATTATATAAAATATATGTGGAGGCAGAGTGGGAGGCTTTTATTGTGAAGAAGTTACAGTAAATGAAACGTGTTTATAACTGAATTAGCAGAGCCACTTTGTTGGCGGTGATTCTTCGATAGGACTGCAGGGATTAAGACAAACGCATCACTAGCATTGAACATCTTCAGGCAGGTAGCCCAGGTGTGATGGAATAGCAAAAGCCTGGCCATGCCAAACCAAATGGAGCCAGGCCGGCAGATATAATGGAAAGTATAGCTATTCTTGGATGTATCTAGCCACTGTTAGCTAATTAGCTTTGTTAGCTGTGAAGCTTGTGGCCTAGGAGTTTGCCTGGACTGTGACCTTGGATCTTGTTGGTGTCATTGTGATACCAGACTGGGACAGGACACAGTCACAAGACCAATGGATGCCAGTTTTAAGAGAAGGGACACAGTATGGAGGCGATTTACAGCAGCTCTGACTAGGACGGTGAGTCCGGGGATGAGAAGGCACGGCAGGCAGGGTCAAACATTGAACACCAGGGTTGGTGGTTGATGATTGTTAGCATGCAAACTTCAGTAGACATTTCTGCAATTTCTGGATCTCTTTGAGTACTCATTAGTAATGCTAATCCACTATCTGAAAGGGAAATAATACACTTGTTACTCAACCACATTTACACTTAATGTTCAACATTATGTGGACACTCTCCCCACATACTTGTGTTTATGTCTAATCTCAGACTGGATTTTATTGTTTGGCTTTGGGCTCGAGACTTTGTTCCAACCAATAAAAATCTTACTACTACAGCACACAATGAAAGTAGTCCCGTCTTACTTCGTGGCAACAGTTTAGGGAGTGTCATTTCACTGTTTCAACATGGCAGTGCCCCTGTACACAAAGCCAGATCAATAAATGGTGCATATGGGCTGGAACAAGGACTACGAGCGGGGCGTAATCAGCCAGCATCAGCTGGGACTGTCCCTTTGGCCAGGTTTAAAAAATCTTGGGGAAAATATGACAACACAGTGGATGTAGGAGCAGATGATGGCCATGGAATGACATATTCAATATGGACGTGATGTTTAGGGAACACAACCTTTATGCTACGTACTTGGGCAATGTGGTGTCTTTCTAACCAATGGAATCCTAACTGCACTGTTTCTATAAGGTATCTATAAATCTAGAAAATCCAGCACACCATGAAAATAATATAACAGAGGGTGGGCAAGTATTGTTTGTGAAATCAAATCTCTCCCCCCCTGTGCCATAACTTTACGATAATGGAAATTGTCAGAGGTTTGTAAATGGGGATGGCGAAGCAATTTGGTGCCACGTGTCCCTCCGTCCCCAAACCCCCCACCCACCTCCAAACAATCAGCCGGGGTAATGAAAGTGATAATGGTAATCTTTACGGCCCACCATGCCAGCCCAAGACACCAGCGACCCCCCGACACTGATTTAATTAGCTTTCTACTCCTTCTCCTCCTGCCTGTCTTTCATCAGCCTCGACCCTATAAACTATTAATGGCCTCTTAGGCAATTTAGCTTGATCACTCACACCAGTCTGCATTCGGCTCAGCTGAAAATGTTTGAAGAGATTAGCAGGAGGGGAAAAAATGCTCACCTGCAAAAAAATTGAAATAAACCACATTTGGGGAGGAGGGTGGGGACTAATCTCTATCAAGCTTTATCGTATTCCGGGCACCCAGCGAGCGGAGAGGATCAGCTTTTTCAGTTATTTTCTTTTTTATATGATCATTAAACTATAGCGTTTGGCAGTGGGGCTCTCATGCCAAACCATGTCAGTGATACATTTGTTGTGCTGATCTAATGAGGTTTGATTCAAGGCAACAAACCACAGAACAGTCTCGAGGAATGTTATTTATAACACTGATATTGCTGCAGTGGAAAGACCGAACACTTTACTCCTAAATCTGATGGTTTTTTTATGTTTTAACTTGACATAGATAATTATAGTTATAAATATGATGGTTCCATTCAAAAAACCATAATGATATTTTAGTAACTGTACGACCCGCAATCTGCATTTAAGGCTGTTATTTTTGGATTTGCTCACGAGTTGAAAAGGTTTCCATCCAGTTGGAGCAGTATGAACTTTAATCGCAACCCAATCGCCAGAATAAATGTTAGGAATTGACTGAGATGTGATGAAAGTCGACCTTTCTTTAGGTTCAATCTTAATTTCATGTTGTGTTAATGCTTTGCTTTTGATCCGGTTGGGTTCAGACTCAAAAGTGTTGGTTGGTTGGGATAGTTTCCAGCCGTAATGGTGAGTTAAATGGCAACAGAACCAGGAAAGCCACCAATGTCTCATTTAATATGTATCCAGCTTGTGGTCACAAACACTGTTGGAAAAATATTCCAATGTCTCATCAAAAAACTTCAGCACGGCTGGAAAATGTCCTCCATCTCCTGACATGCGGGTGAATCCCTTGCAGGAACTAATCAACATATGCAGCGTATACACGATACTGCAAGCTTCACTTATGTATACATCATTTAGTATATACTGGAAGAGAGAGGCAGTGTTACATTAATGTGAGTAATGTGATCGACAGTTCAGTTCAGAGTTTTGCATTACATTTTTTATCTCGTCACATTCGGTGTACGACAAGTCTCAACAACCCCTGTTCTGTTTTTGAATAGTTTAGACATTTTGGAATGAGTGAAAGGAGAAAGCATCTTTTCAGGCTTTGTTAGCTTTATATTACTACAATGTCAGAAAATATTTTGAAAAGAAGAACATGAAAAAAGGAATAAACCCCAAAGGAGACTGTTAGAGCTCAATTTTGACACAAAACTGGCATGTTCAGGTTATAGTTCAGCAGCTTGGGAAACTCACAACGTCTATTGACTTTCTTGCCGGGGTTTGTTTGAGAAGATTGACACTCACTTTTGTCCATTAAATATCAAGCTACAGCCAGGAGGTGGTTAGCTTAGCATAAAGATTGGAAACATGGGGAAACAGCTAGCCAGGCTCTGTCAAAAGTTCGAAAAACGTTTGTCTGCCGGAATGACAACATGCCAATATTTTAAGTCTGGTGACTCGGCTTTATGTGATTTGGTGCCCCTGACTTTTTCACAGTGTAACACCACTGTCGTAAACACATTATGTTATATCATGTCAGATTAAAGGTGGGTGCTAATTACAAACAAACTCTTGTATACTGAGGTAAACATATGCGTAATGCTGTGATCGTCTCCTCTTACTGAAGTTACAGAAACAACTGATAGGGGGTGCGTTACAGAGACACCATTCGTCCTATTACTATCAACATGGTTTTGAATGTGAAAAAATAAAAGGGAAATTAACTTAATATCCACTAAAGCCAGAGTCGTTTGTCAAGCACCATTGCACAGTTACAGAAATGATAGTCTCCCACTGTTGTAGACTACTCAGCAAAATGTGTTGGGTTCACGCTTCAGTGTCTTGCTCAAGGAAACATCAGCGGTGAAGCGGCAATGAAGCAAAGGGAAACATTTCTTTTCCCAGACGTTCCAGGAAATTGAGCAGACAGTCTTCCGGTCACAAACCCACTTTGTTGCTCCTTAGAAATCTGTGACCATCTATTCTCCGTGTCAGGTCGACCCCTTGGGACAGACCCCATGAATGAATGAATGACTCAGTCGATCCCATCCTGTGGCCATAGGCTTTGCTTATTGCCACCATGGACACACAGAACAACAGGAACACAAGGGGAACACAGAGAGAGTGGAAAACTCAGGACATGGATGTTAGCATCATGAGAATTTACAAACACAAAAGATTCATCCATAAAAAAAAGAATGCATGAGGCGAGTTTTAAAATGTTAAACGCTCTCGTTTCAAAAGGTCAGATGTGTCAGATGTGAGGAATCTAATTGACACCCGGATCAGAAAAATGGCAGGAGCTTCCATCCAGTGGGAAACTTGACAACTTCCAGTGCAGCACGTTTTAGAGAATGCGACTGGATGACTAAGACAGGAAGTCCATCCTGTGTGTATTAAATCATTTTTGTTTCACAAACGCAGCCAAAGCGCAGATGTCAGATTCCCATGATGTCGACACAAGACTTCCTCCCATATCTGCGATCTTTTGTTTAACCAAGAAGTAATCATTAAATATCCCGCCTGCTGCAGTTTCATCACCTGATTCATCATCAAGAGATTTTCTTTGAGAAACATGAATGAATTGTGATCGACCTGCATGAAATGTCTTCTCTCACGCAAGCATCCTGTTCTGTCTTTTTATCTTGAACGCATCAGTTGTACGACATCAACACATATCTTTTGTAACGGGCTGGTAAACTATTCAATTGAAAACAGATTTTTTTTTTGTTGCCATCTAACATTTCTGCCAAAGGGCATGCACACACACACACACACACACACACTAGTAATGGATGACCGATATTCCCAGTAATGGAGTGCGCTTGACTTACCGTTGCAACAGAAGCCATTACATACATGCATCATAGAGCATGTTAGTCATCTGTTGTGAAATGTGCTGTAGGACGTTTCGCTTGAAGAACACAAAAGACACTGCTGAAGCAAAAAGGAGGCTTTTAGAAGAGAAAAGAAAATGTATTTTTGATATATATAGCGATGCTTTTACAGTTTTTGAAGACCCAGAATCAATAAACAAGTCTAAAGTAAATCATATTATTTTCCCGTCTTTTTGCCAGTGTTCGACATCTGTCCTTCTCCAGCTTGGCTTCAGCCTCCCCGAGAAATTCATCCTGACTGTTTCTTCATCACCTGAGGCAGTTTCCAGTAATTCAATCAATACCATCAATTTCAATGTTTACCCTTCTGTGTTCAGCTCTGGTTTCAATCCAATATGTCCAAAATTAGGCCAATATGTCCATCCGTTGTTTAGTTAACAGTCACGAACGCCACATTCTATTTTTCATCATGTGCGTCCTTTAAGTTAAGAGTGACCTCGAGTTTTAAACAAAATACAATAATCTTGTGCATCAGTGGTTCAGATATTCAAAAAAAGCAAATGTTTTACTTAAACGTTTTCATAAATGAGTAGCTTGAAGGACTCTAATCCACTGAGATGAGCAAATCACATTGAATAAGAGGGTTAAAATATAATTTAATGGATAGATATGTCCTCGTAGCAATGATAAACACGATCAGTTGCATTAAAATGAATTACGTCTACAACTATTCACAATCAAACATGACACATGACGATAAAAAAACCCTCCCTGCCTCCGTTTAAAAGCTCTTACTTGCGCAGCATGCGTGCAAAATGCTAATGGGCTAGTTTTGTATCTATTAACATGGTGACCTCCACAAAGCAATGTGCCTGGGGATATTAACAGCGGGCCATTTGACAATAATGGGACCTTTAATCTGAGTTTGAGCCAAACACATGAATGACATTTCCCAGCCAGTGTTCTCATTCACAAACAGCGGGGGACCAATCACAGCGAGGCAGAGTTCAATTAGATAGAAATGAAGCACATCTGTCGAGGGTGAGGGGTTTTTACATTAGCAGCACAAGCAGCAGTACAACCGTCTTCTTTAACCTTTGTTTGGTGAGTTAAAGTTACAGGTTACATTTAATAGCTGCCTTTAATGGAACAGAAAATTATACTGCAAGTGAACAGCGACAGTTTGTGCTGATGTGCTTAATGGCAAACATTAGCGACAGAACCCCTCTCTGACACACTATTACTAAATACTGGGGGGGAAGAAAAACAAACCCTGAGTTATTGTTACTTATTAAGTTGTTATATGGCTAATGTGTTGGTAGATAATTGCTGTTTACACATCTGGCAGACAAAGAGCAACATTAGCATCTTATTCTTGTTCATGTCTGATGAATGTGAGACTGAAAATCCCTCTTCTTTTTAGCTCTGGTTTGATCCGTATCCAGATATTAATATCAGGATTTTAAGCTGCAGAAGTTTGATTTTCTTCAATTTGGTTGCCAGATACAGCTAATATTGTTTATATATATTAGAAGGAGGGTTGATAGAGTCAATGGATGGTTGCCAAACAGACAAGTAACGGATGACATACATGCATCATACAGCTCGTTCGTCATGTTCGTGTACATCAGTGTTTGGTTATTTGAGAACACAAAAGCCCAGTCTGAGCAAACACTGATTTAACTAAACCACATATGGCAATAATGTCAACAATGTATCAGCGTAGCACGATCACATGTAATCCTCTGGCAGTTGAATGAGCTGTCACTAAGCCATAATCTGCCTGACTCAGGCTGGCTACCTGCGTATATATACACCACATCTAAGACCACCATAAAGAAATCTGTCCTTCCACTAAAAGTGACAGAATCTGTTATTTCAGAGAGGTTTATTTACATTTAAGCAGTCGAGCCTGGTAGTGGCCTTGGTAACTATGACTCAGGTCCTTTGCAAACAGAGCAGGAAGTAGTGTGACATTGTTAAAGAGCCACTTAGTCGGCAGAGGAAGCAGATCACTGATTGTTTCCTGTTTCCTACAGACAGTCAGCGTTAGTTTCTTTTAACCGTGACCGCAGTCGTTCCCCAGCCGTAGGCAGGTGTTTATTACTATACCATGACAACAAAGATCTACTAACCTTACAGACGCTGTGATTCTAACCCAAACCAATGATGTGTTTCTTCACCTGTAACAAAGTTGTTGTTTTCCCATATGTGTGATTGTCTGGGGTTGGCAATCACCGATGGTTGACGGTCATCGACTCCTCACCCAGAGACCACTAAAAAAAGCAGTATGTTCTCTCAGAGTTGGCATAGGGAGGCAGGTGTCATTTGCATTTGTGTGGAGAAGATGATGAAAAGAAGTTTGTTGGTTCTCAATGCACCAATGTTACATCTCCGTTTCCTGCTTATTGACTCCAAGATGCATGATTACAACAGTGGCAGTGGTTCTGTCCTGTGGCCTGTTGGTGAGTGAAATTAGCTTAGCTTCCTCAGTATAGCTAGCAAGCTAATTTAGCTTCAAGTCCCTGAGGCTCAACACTGCATAGTTACAGGAACCCGCTGCAGAGATGACGGTTTTTTTAAAACCTGGCTTGGGAGTGTATGTCGGCGACGTGAGAGTCGATCTGATTCCCTTCGTTGGTGATGGAAGTTTGAGGTTGCGGTCAGAGCGGCAGTGTGAATCAGCGGTGACTAAACTGGGGCGCTAATAAGCAAGTCCTGCAACAGACCATCTCTGAGGGGACACATTACCTTAAATTCATAAGAATTCTAAGAAACACAAACATATTTTAAATACCTACTTCAACTGTCACTGTGCTTGAAGCCATAACATCTAGGGTTCCTTTACTTTAACATCGTGTGACATATTCTTCAATGATACTCTTCAAGAAGTAAAAAGGGAAGCTTCCAGACACACACACACACACACACACACACACACACACACACACTGACATTTTAACTAAATTACATCTGAGTAAGTACAGAAATGCGCGTTGGTCACGTGGGTTCAAACACACACCACCGCACAGTGACGATGTGCTTCCAGATACAGAGCTCGCATGATATAATTAGGCAATACGCTGCATCCACAATCATGGGATGTTATCATACCAAACAACTTGATCTTATGATACATTCCCCGGCCTGCTTGTAGGAGACAGAAGCATCTGTGTAGAACTGTTACACTGTGTGAAGGTCATTTAGACGGTGGATCTCTGTTCTAAGGCTGCTCAATTTTGAAATGTCATCCTGAAACATATCATAGCGGAAGAATATAACTTTTATTTTCACCCTGTCAGCAGATTGTGGGCTAGAGAAATATAAAATGCCACAATGTATTTGTCTTCTCACATGTCACAACAAGCTGTTAGAAAACCTTTTTGGTTGTTTGGGACGAGAACGACAGTCATGTTCGATGTCAAATAAACTCCGACTCCTTTTTATTTCTAGTGTAAATATTTTCCATCACTGAGTCCGACACACTTGAAAGCAACTGTCTTCTGGTTCTGGTGTCGTCTGTTGTTCCTGGGTGGTGTTGATGGCAGAATAGTGTCAGCTAAGATTTTGGGTTCAGCCTCTCAGAATCAAAGTAGAAGTACGTCTCTCGAGAGCTGCAATTTTGCAGCGATGTTCCACAATCTTACCCTCGAAAATCCACTGGAGAAGGAACGAGGAAGCAGTAGAGAAAAAGGTTAGTGAGCGGCTTTAGACAGATTCATGTTCAGAACTTTGAAAACCTTCTTTACTAAATAAATGTGTATTATTGTTTTTATTTGAACAAGGATACATCAGCCTGAGCCGTTTCTTTTTGTGGAGACCAACACTGGCTAGTTTTCACTAGAAGTTGGACGATCGTGACCGTCTGTGATCGTGACGTCCCCCTTAAAAAAGTACATTTTAAGCATTCCTCATCATCATCATCCAGCATCATTTTAGTTGCTGAACATTGTTTCCAGTGTCTCATCTGAATGCAGACTAAATAATGTCACCGTCACTGCATTAACGAGGAAGGTTTTTCAAAGAAAACAGAGTAGGTTTCATCACAATCACATCCTGTCAAACTTACGGACAGAAATGATGCGTTCATCAACAAAAAAAAGTGTATTAGTTTGTGGAAAATGAACATTTTAGGAGATCAGTTGTCTCCCGTGAATCATCAGGATCATTTGCTGTGAATCTGCATTATTGAATAAATACACTGTGATACATTCAGAGTGTCACATCTTATTTTCTCTGTCGTTTGATGGATCAAGGTAACAATTCATTGCTCTATTCAACTAAATAGAGCTTTTTATTGTTTTAAAAAATGGCTTGTATGCCTTTAAAGTTTCTGTCCTTTTTCTACTTCGTGTGCTTCAATTCCTTTTGTTTTTTTAATCGTCTGTTTCCCCGCTTCCTTATTTCCTTCCTCTGCGTTGTTATGGTGTCCGAGCTTGTTTATAAGTCACATAATCACCAGCGAAAAGAGATCCAGATCTTAAGAGGCCATCCTGCTTAAACAAGCATCAAATATAAAGATGCTGATATTGATTTTCTTTCCTGTAATCATCAATGCATCGCCAGTGTTCAATCATGCAATTCTTCTGCAAGGCAGGCATGTGTTCGGTAAATTACTCACGCCCACAACAGGCTATCCATATTTCCGATTTAAAGCCTATTAACAACTTTTTCCTGACGCTAGGCTGAGTTCTGTCCACTGGCTCAGGGTCATAAGTCAGGTTGTTCTAACCTTTAGGTCACGGCTGGCCACAAATCTGCTGCCACACAGACCCTTTCCACTGTCCTTCATCAGGACAGGTCACGCGGCCCGTTATTTTAAAACACATTCAATACTGCAGCCATTTAGTCACCTCATACACTTAGTCTTTACTGAGAAATACACAGCAGCCGGCGTCTAACCGAAAGGCTATTGCTGATTACAAAATCCATGAAGAAAAGCATTTCTCTCGCCGGCATTTCTCTCGCCTGCGTCTGAACCGGTATCGATCGAGCGCGGGACTATTTGTTTGAGAAGATCGAGATGATTACATGACCCCCGATCATGCCGCAGCATTGCATACGGTGTGATTTATGGATAATCCATCCGCCTACATGTTTTTACAAGATAATATTGGATTTGGGAAGCCCCCTCATATCGGCAAGAGGAGAAGGAGGGGCGGGGGGAGTTCAGAGTGAAAAATTATGTATGGCACAATGATTGCATTTTCAAACTGCGGTTCATCCGGCCTTTGACGCTTGGTGAAAAAAAAAATATCCCGGTTCATTTCTCATAACTGCCGGACTCCCAAACACATTATTTTGTCCATAAGCTAACAAAACGCTGTGCTTTGCTAAATGAGGTGAATTACCATCAGGAAATAGCCTCAGACACTAGTATTGAGTGGTATTACGGAGTTAATGTGACAATAGATCATACAAGAAGAGCTGCACCTGCTATCGTCACAGCCACACCAATCACAGACTGTTTGTTTCTCTCTGAGGCATCTCATTTAGCATCTCACTGCTGTTTATTCGAGCCTGTAAGGTTCCTGGAGGGTTTCTTTCTCCCACTTGAACACTTCTGTGGCACTAAAACATTAACTCAGACTGAGAATAATCCTCAAGATTACTGAAACCTACGAAAAACTTGATACTCTACCACATGTGGTGATTTAAACCCAGTGGCCAGAAGAAATGTTTGCTTCTGTAAACCAGGGATTTCTTTACTTTTCATCTGGTAAGTTCTTTTTTATATTGCAACAGAGGTGATTTACTGCATTATTACAAGCAAACAATGCTGCCAAACAGCCGACCGCTGTTAGAGTCATACCACAGGATATTTTTAAGGACATTTTTGGGCATTGGTGACCAAAACAGATATTTTAAGCCAAACTATGATGTTTTCCTAACGATGACCAAGTGTTTTTTGTGCGTAAACCTAATCAGAGCATAAGCACAGCGCTGTGACAGGAGAAAAATACAACAACTAACTTATCTGTGATTTTTCCGATCTTGTACTTAGCTAACATTTATTGGCTGTTGGCTACTTAATGACAATACCGTTGTTAAGTCATCTTCTGCTGATAATGTTTCTTTATCTTTTATATATTTTGGACTAAACTCTGGCCATATATCACATATTATCCCTCTAACATTTTATCATTTTATTTCCCAGCTATCAGCACCACTTGGCTCATAACTGAACAGACTCGGTCCAACTCTTATTGAATTAACCCACGCAATTCTAAATATAAACAGCTCTGTGTCCCTTCCATCTATGCCTGTGTTTTTCAAAAAAAAAAAA
>CAEMYA010000024.1:22038500-22075943 GCA_903131615.1 Diplodus sargus | reverse complement strand
TCTTTGGTAAACAAACTGCTGGCTTTTACGACATCTGCATTGCTGACATTTTGTTGTGCATACCGGCAGCATGGCTGTCATTTACTCCTCCATAATTACACAGCTGGCTGAAGGTGTGAAGCTGTCATCTTTTTTAGTTTTCTTTAAGAATACCAACAGATACCTGAGTAAGACAAAAACAAGCCATGGAATGAAGAAGAACCTCAGTACATATTACAACACAGTAGGTTATTATAATGTGTTTGTCTGCTCAGACATTAGTCCAGACTGTCAGACAGATACTGGCTGCTGTGAAAACAAACGGAAACATTCACGTCACTGGAGTTTGTTCTGTTTTCCTTCCTTGACCAGTTTAACGCCCAGTTTATTTTTCATTCATAAAACTTAATTATAATAGCAAATTCAAATTCAATTCAAATCATAGTGTTTTATATTTGTATCTATTCTAAGGTTTGGACCTACGCAGTGTTTTAACTTGAATCTGATTAGCCAGCAGGCCTCACCCCTTCTTGCAAAAGACTAGATAGATAGATACTCACAAAAAAATGTACACATATTGTTCCCGTAACTGGCCCAGACAAGAACCCTACATTGTCTAGCCTAAGGCCAGTAGTTCATCTGAGGATTGGTGCTATCTGATGGCTCCATGCTGCATTTTAAGAATAAGCAGGATTAAGATGCACGTAGATTTTGCATTGTCAGTTTCCTGGAAATAAAAAAGAAAACTGACAGCATCGGTAGCTGCCATTGTGGAGCAGTTGAGGAAAAGATAAGCCACTAAACAAACTCCATTAACAGAAATTAGAGAAGTCAAGTAAATATTACTGGGTTAACTTGTTTCTCTTCATCTCTACTGATGCATCTACTTTGTACGCAGCGGGTGATTACAACCACTCAGAACTTCACTGGTACTCATCTACAGAGCAACAGGGACATCAGTGAAGTGAGATGTTTGCGCCGAGCCCAAAGGATATGTAAGGAAAACAGTTGGAGGGTAAAGTTCAATGGAAACAAAATAGTTCTCACATGAGTCACCTGGTTATGACATTTGGCAGACATCTGTACAAATCTCGGCCACACGCACCAGAGTAATCTAGACAGATCAACAGCACTACAGGTAAAAGGAGAAATATGTATTGTTTTTAATTTTAGGGTGAACTTACCCTTAATGAATATGTTTTTCTACACAACCATATGACATTTAGCTTACAAAAAACAAAACTAGAAACCATCTGATCAAAGAAGATCAGGAGTCTGTCCAGGCGTTAAATCTAAACATTAAAAACACATTTTAGTGTCCATATTAATAACATCTACAAAGATTACAGCGAATAGGCACCATGACAGAACAACACATCAGAGACGAGGAGCACGCAGATCAACACTTCACTTTGCACCTGCCAGATCAACATAAATAACCATCACTTGTATTCCTTCTGTCCGATGTCTTCACGGCTCTTTAGTGCTCTGTCGAATGTTTTGTTTGCCCTTGATTTATGTTTCCTCCCCCCTCCACACACACACACACACACACACACACACAACATCAATTCTCCGTTATATTAAGTACCCGGGGTCTTCCATCGACATTCCCGCTACAAATAGTGTCGTTCGCGGACGTACATCCATCCGTGACACTTGACGAATTCCTCACTCACACACCTACGCCCGGTCACATCGTGAGGAGTAATGCAGCAGTATGTGGTCGCTCCATGACTTGAGTAATGGCTGATGAGTAACGTCCCCACGCACAACACACACAAAAACACACCCCATCCCTCTTCTGTTCTTTTCACCTCGCTCGTCCTCTAACTTACCCCGACCCCTCCATCCCTCACTTGTTACTACTCTCTCAACAACCCCCCCCACTTCATCCTGGACCAGCGGGTGCACCCTCCAATCAATTAGCTCATGTTCTGTAATGACAGCAGCTGTGGCCTGGTGGGGCTCCTTCGCGTTTAAGAGTGTTTTATTGCCCGCGAAAAAAAATCTCCGGATGGGATGCCTCCCGTTTATTCGCCCCTGGGAGGGATAGATGGAAGGCCTGCATATGTTCATCTGTCTCCCTGCTTTTATATTTACAGCATCTGGTCTGTGTCAGAGCCGGCTGGCCGCAGAAGCCAGATCAGTTTGGGAGGGGATAACAGTAATGGAAAACTATTATAGATTTTTTATCTCAACTTTAAAAAGTTTTAGATACAACTTTTACCATTTTTGAGGGCATAAAAAATCAATAATAATGTCAAACGCGATGTGCTGTGTGACGCCTTCGAGCAGGTGATATTTCGGCCAAAGTGGCACAAAATAACAAAATCAAATATCGGTTGTTGGACTTCAGCGGGGCAGCACATTGGGATGGAGAGCCTTATCTGACAAGGCTGCAGCAGAAATCTATCATATGAAAGGTTTATGGGTAAAAAAGAAAAAAGACCCTCACCAGATGTTGAGTGTAACTGCACAAAACAACAGTAACCAGGAGCTGGAATCAGATCCATTTTTTTTTATTTCTTCCATCACTGCCAGAATCTCTGACCCGGCCAGATGGCAGGATACCAAAGCTCTGTCCAGTCGCGCTTGTAAATTCGCTGCAGGATGTTTTGTTCGGCAGCGTTAACCAAAGACAAAAAGGACAAGGTAAAGTTCTTCAGCAGGTTCTCTAAGGAACCTTAATGTTTAAGATCTGATGTCGGCCGGACGTGATGAAGCAGTCCTACCATCGACGGCGAGTCTGGACGACGGACCGGACATCGAGGTAACATTTTCTGGTTTGCTCTCCGGTTCCCATTTGTCACTTCCTGTGCAGTGACCGCACTTGAACCTGAATTTGATTTGGGTAAACAAGATGAATCTGCTGCCTCTCAGAGGACGGTACACCTTCCTCTGCTGCAGACCTTCATCGTGATGTGGTGATGCGAACATTGTTGGGTTTTTTTTCACATTACATCACATTTGTTGGATATAATGTTGTATTTGTGTGGTGCAAACCATATTTTCTTCTCTTCTCCTTCCGTATATTTATGCTCATCTCCAGGTTCCGCCAAAACAGATCCTTGAAATTTGCCCACCGTGCCACATTTTATTGTTTTGTTTGCACCTGATCTTCTGTCCACAGGAAGCTGGATTGTGACATTATTAAGTCTGCAGGTTCTATAACGTATAATCTGTGTAATCTCCGGCTATCTGTCCGCGTGTAGGAACAGTCGGTGGTGTCTTTTTATCTCGACTCTCCTCCACATCTGAACTCCGGTCACAGCACCAGAACATTCTCCCATTTTCACCGTCTTCAGCTCCTCTCTGTCATCCTGCCTCTGTGGAGATAGGTTGATCCATCATGCGCACACACACACACACACACACACACACAGATGTATACAATACATTCTCACACACATACAGATATAAACACACACACACTCACACACACAGGCAGACTCACCCACAAGAATGTCATTCCAGGGATAGCTTGATCCATCACAACCGCGCCTACACACACAGTCACGCAGCGACAGACATGCTCACACATGGTGCACGTACTGTGTACACATACACACATGTGTACACCTACTTGCCCACATGTATGTCATTCCAGCAGCTTTAGCCATCACTCACATTCTTACTCAGAAACCTTCAGACTCACACACACACACACACACACAGTGGATATTACCCGATAATTGGACAGTGTGTCAGCGGGGGGTTATGAGTCCTGAATGATTGTCAGATTTGTCACAGAGCCGAGAGATTCATCTACAGCCTGAATCTGCTCGTCAGCTGCCAGGAGAGGAGACTCTTCAGCCCGATCAACGGAGTGACGGGCTGCTAAAACTGGGAAAATATATATATTTGGGGAAGAAACTGTTGCTCTCGCCTTTCACTTGTTATATACTTTCCTGATTTGTAATATGGCTGCACAAAAGTTGGAATATGCACACATTATTTTCTAATTTCCTGTCTCAGCTACGTCGATGAGCTGACACCATTAACCAACAGACTGGCACTGAAAAAGAAGAAGGTCAAAAAGGAATCTGAACTTGTATCCAGATGTCATCTGAGCTGAACTTCACTTGCTGTATTGGTAAAGAAATATGTACTTTACATATGCCAAGAGTTTTAAAGACTTCTGCTACAGGATGACGTGTATCAGTGGTCGTAAATTAGTCAAACAGAAGTATTTAAAAATAGCAGATTAACTACAATAACACTCAGTAGAGCGCTTACCTCCACCCAGGCTCAACAGTTCCCTTTATCTGCATAAAACTGAGCTCACTCATAGATACCAGCCACCTAAATACAGATTTTTTTGTCAGTATTTGTGAATTATTCCCAGAGATTAACAAAAATCGTGAAAAAACCCAATCTCGCAACAAGTGTAGGAAGAATTCCTAGATCTGTCTTTTATCCTTTCTGGTCCAGGACCCATTCTCCATCCGCGTTTAGAGGAAATCTGTCCTTCAGTTTTGTGTAATCCTGCTGACAAACCAGCAAACCAACAGACAAACAAACGGGTACGGGTCAGAACATAACCTCCTGAGACCAGACCAGGGAACTTCGATGAAAATTGTCACCCAAATCAAACAGGAAATTACTTTTACAACAACTTCAGTAATATTTCTGAGAGGATCTACAGGACTTGGTTGTAGTCTCAAAGCTGTCAGTGCTGACTCGGCTGTTGCAGGTGGTTTCTGACTATTCTGGCAACTTAATCAATTAAATTTCATGAAATTTAAGCAATCAACCAGAGGTTCCCAAATCCCAAATTGTTGATCCAAAACTTACCAATGAAGAAACACAACCTGAAGAGTCAGCTCAATGAACCTGAGGATAATAATTACACCGGATCATCAATGCTGTCGACCTGAAAGACCTAAATTAAGACACGACTTTGGCAGTAGCATAAAAAAAAACGCCTTTTCAATACCGGCAGCAGTAGACACGGACCCCACGCAAACCTATTTAGACTCAAAGAGTTTGGACTCGGCCTGACTCGCCTTCTAAATCCGCTCTTGCAACCGAATGAATCAGTGAAAGCTTCTAGCATCAGCATTTGCTCTGTAACTAATATTCCTTGTCCTCTGAATAATTATCTCTAAGACCAAGAGGAGCGTCAGGCAGTTTTTACTCCTTCCAAATTCTCACCTTTTCATTTGGAAGCGTTGAAGCGTCTAAAAGGAGAATTTGCCGCGGAGGATACAGAGGGAGGAAGTCGCACGGCCTGCTGCTTCCCGGAGGCTCGATTCTCCTCACCTACTCTGTTCCCATGAGGCCGTTCACCCACTCTCTAAATGCTCCCCCACACACACACATACAAAACCCACCTATTTCATTTTTCATTTTCAGCAAATTTCTCTGGCTTTGCAGCAATATTGATATATAAAAAAAAAAAAAAAAAAGACCGCCGGCTCCTGAGCCCGGGCTGGGATGGAAGGCACCCAGCCGTAGTGCACCAGGGGAGCTCAGCGGTCAACCTCAGAGAAAAAAAAAGAAAAGATTACAAGGTCCTTTTACAGTGGCAATACAGCAGAGAGGTGACACAGTGGCAGACGTGCTGTTTAAATGTCTGTTCAAGCGTGGCGACAGCGCGTGTGAGAGAATTCAGCCCTGGCGGTTTCGACTTCATGTAGAGTTGTTTTGATTGGCTGTCTAAACTGACGCCCCCGCCGCGGTCAATCACAATTTGTTTATGTAATTTGCGAGAATATGGCGTTTTGAAGACGGGAACCCACTGAGAATATTGATGTGGAGCCAGTGGTTTATCCGGCACTTTAGTGCAGCATGTCGCCTTACACGAACGGCGGGGTTTTAAAATCATACGGGAAATTATTATGACCCAGGATGTTCTGAAGCTACAGTACCTGCACAGGTTGATGGATTATTACTGTGTCATTTCTGCTTGAAGTCAGGAGAGGATGATACGTGCATGTGGTGAGATGCGGCGTGAGCACACGCTTCGGTGCTTCATCGCTTCTGAGGCGTAGTTAAAAAAAAAGATTAACATAAAACCAAACCAGAGTCGATGAGTTCTGGAACGCTGAACAAGGAGGGTTACACTTTGGCTCTGTTGAGTTCGAATGAGGTGTGTTTTATTTTTAACCTGTGAGTTAAAATCACTGGTTTTGTCAATGGAGTCTGGTGGCATTTATTAGAGCAAATATAACAAGTTGTTAGTTTTGGTCTTAGATGCCTGTGCTATAAATCTGCTGGCACTGAATGTCATATAGAGAACCTTAAAGTATTTGGACAACCAACCGTTTAATGATGTTTCTCATTTAAATAGTGGACAATCTTAGACATTTAAAGTGAAACTCTTGCCAAAATGCAACCAAGGCTTTCTTTGAGAATGTACCGAGTCAAACCTTCGTGTAAACACATGATTAAGACGAAAGAGGCTCTTTTATTTTTAAAAAACTAAGAAGTCTCGACACAACATGAAACTTTGCTCGTAGTATCACCAGGGTCTCTACACATGAACACATTGGGAACATTGTTTGTGTACACAGAGTTACTAAAAAGAAGGTTTTTGAACAACTGTCGTTAGCAGCAGCTTGTTCCGCTCGCCGTCCTGCCAGTGGAGAAGTGTTGATCTCAGAATGAGACGTAACCTGGAGGACAGTTAAGGTGGAACGCTCCTAAAGCTCAGTTCCATATAAATGCAGGATAATTAGTTGTTTTGTCTTTAGTGAAAAACAATATTGACCTTGAAGATAAAAAAGGAGCCTCATGTAAGAAACAATACAAAAATAAAAAGCTGGAAAAGTCACGTGAGATATCATGTGGATAGTTGTTGCTGGAAGACAGTAGTTCAACCTTAACTGTCCTCCAGGTTACGTCGCATTCTGAGATCGACACTTCTCCACTGGCAGGACGGCGGCTAGCGTAACAAGCTAATGCTAACGTAAGTTGCTCAAAAGCCTTCTTTTTAGTAACTCTGTGTACACAAACAATGTTCTCAATGCTCGTGTTCATGTGTAGAGACCCTGGTGATACTACGAGCAAAGTTTCATGTTGTGTCGAGTCTTCTTAGTGTTTTAAAAATAGAGATTTTGATGCTATCGTAAAAGTGCCCGTAGCACTCTCATTGAAAATGAGTTTGACCCGAAAACGAAAATACGGTAAATCTTAAAAATGCCTCTTTTGTTGTAATTATGCTTGTACACGAAGGTTTGACTCGGGTACATTCACAAAAAAAACCTAGGTTTCATTTTGGCAAGAGTTTTGCTTTAATTAATGAAAGAGATATTAATTCTGACAACTAGTTAGTTAGATATCGAATTCTGATTCCTTCAGGCAACTAGTTTCAAAGGAGGCCACGACTACTGCAGCCCTGTTTCTCGGTCTACATCGAGGGATGGTCGTAAGATCTTTGTTTGTGGATCCAAGACTGCATAACAAAATCGCCATGGATGATACTGTGTACATACAAACATTGTTTTACTAGCAAGCTTTTCAGTATCTAAGACAAAGTAATGAACTGAGAAAAGCATTCGCAGCGGCCTGACAGTGAATTCCAGCAGCATGAAGCATTGAGGGATGCTGCACTAACACTGCTGACTGCTTCTGTCTGTCATTAAAACCTGGCAGTTAAACAGCAACAGGAATGTGATGGTGTGTTTTTCTTTTTTTTTCCTTGGGAAGAATTATACCTCAAACAGTTAAACACCTTGTTTGAAGGCTGTAAAATTTGATTCCAGGTCGGCGTCGTGCCAGTTCTTCACACTTCTGTTTTTTCTTTTTCCTGCAGTCAACTGATTAGATGCCAGATGCCCACAGCTGGAGGTCAGAAGTGCCTCCATCGAAACAGATCGACCTTTAAATGCAGAGAATATATACGAATACGGCGCCACATCCATCCTCCATATGAGGCGAGTGTGAAATTATGAGCTTATTATTTTTGTGGGAGTCCGTAACACCAGTTTGCAATCGCTAAGTGGAAGCTTTCTGGTTGTGTTGATGTCAAAGCGACACAAGAGAGTCGTGATTGTGATATTTAAAAAATAATATTCCCCCTGTTTGTTCTTTACTTTGAAGTTCGTCTGATGTGAAATAACGATTGCGTTCCCGTCATTGTTTGTAGTTCGGTTCATTACATCAAGCTGCCGCGCTGATAAGATGAAACAAACGAGATCTTTAGTTGTTTTTTTTTCAGAAGGGATGTTCGAGATAATCTCTCGAAGCAGATATGTTGATCTAAAGTCTTTGCTGTAAAGACAGTTCTGAATATGTAAGTTAATTGGGAGTGCGTTTAAAAACACAAAAACACACAAGACAAATAAAAGGAGACGAGCGTTTTGCAGACGTGGGATGAACTCTGTAAGCAGCTGTGATCGCTCTGTGCAGCACGGAGACAAAAAAAAGGTATTTTCTGTGTTCCATCTTCACCGCTTCAACATTGCCAGGACCAATAAGAGCCATCCGCTGTGATGACCTCCTCTTGTTATTTCTGAAGTATATTGTTCCATTTCCTCTGTGGCCCAAGCCGACAGGAGGAATGTCCCATTTCCTCCCACGGCGAGAGGATGCTGGGTCAATTATTCTACTGCTTACGAAAAGAGTTATGGGGGTCGTGGTTTAATATACAGACACGAATTATATATATGTTGTGTCCAGCTGTTTATTATTGCATCTACAAAGAAAATGAAATCCCAAATTGGAGTGTAGATGGCATTCACCTGCTGAACGAACAGGTAGTTCTGTCAGCACGCTTTATTTTGAAAGTCCAGCCCGATGTTGCGTATTACGTATCGTTATCAGTCCATCACATGCAGAACTGATGCTAGAGGGTTAGATAGGGCGTCATCATCCTCATCGGTCCGGTTGTATCCAACTTTATAGCTCTGATCCATCACTTCCCGTGGATGGAAAAGATTTCCTGCGCTTGTTCACGCTGCAAGAATTCGATTTGGGCACAGTTAAAATCCCTATCCCCCATTCAGGAAGGGAGGAGTTGTAGCTTTATACTTCAGGAAAGGTTGGCATACTGCGGCGTAAAAAAACCAAAAAAAACCCCAAAAAACCTTGCAAAGCGCGTGTTGAAGAGAAAGATTTGAAAGCTCAGTGGCAGACTAAGTGTTTTTTTTTCTCCAGTTTGTGCAGGGAATGAAAGCCATGAGGGGGCGTGGGTGAAAACTGTGCACACATTCTGCAGGCTCTGTCACTCGGGGCCCGGGCTCGTCTCATCACAGCTGTTCTACGCCCACATACAGACACAGAGCAAGATATATAAAGTATGCACGCCAGCTACAGTACGAGCAAACTTTGGCAAACTTCTCCACCATGTGTTGCCGCGCCGGGGAGGAGCATCTGCATCGGAGCATCTCAGGATTTTACCCGCAAGGATTGTAAAATGTTTGATAGACGCACTTGATGGTTCTGTCTCTTCCTTGGTTCCATATTGAGACTGAATAAAGTTTTAAAGGCATGTAAAGCAGCACAAACCAAACATGAGCCACAGCAAAGTAGGTTGGTAGATTTTGCAAGTTATCATAATGAATATATAACAATTTTCCAAAGAAAATGTAGAATTTTAGCAGCAGAAAAAAATAATATGATGGGTGTGTCAGGGCCCGTCAACAGTCCAGTGTCGGTGAGCGTCTCTGGTCCTAGTTTTGGCACCAGTCAACCCTTGCTGACGGCTTTTCACCCAACTCAGAGTGTTGAAATGGAGGCAGGGCCGAGACATTGTTTTAGCAGTTAATGTTTTTGCAAACGTCCAGGGATGTCACACCAGGATGTGTGAGAGTAAGGGTGGTGGCATTTCTACAAGAAAAACAAAAAAAACAGGTCTTTTTTTGTTTTTGGTGCCGTGGAGACATTTCCTTCCATTTTGTGTTGTCTACATTATGTGTTTCTCAAAAAGAGCGGCTTACATTTCCATCCGTGATCGTTGCAAACAAACCTGGTATTTTAAACCAAACCATGATGTTTTCCTAAACCTTACCAAGTGATTGTTGTGCGAAAACCCCAGCAGAGACGGTGCAAGTGCAGCTTTTAGATACACGGGCGACGAGTTTTGGTGTTTGTCGGTGCAAGTTCTTCTATGAAGGTTTGATGTGTCTTGGCCTTGGTGATAATATAAAATTAACATACAAAAAGACATCTATAGAAAAGGGAAATGACTGGAAAAAGGCCCTAAAAAACTGTAAAAGAAAAATATAATCACCTTGAATGAGGAACAACCTAATTACATGTCTTGTGTCCCTCCTGATGTCTCTGTTTTAGAGCGATTTTAATTATCTGGATGAAGTTCTATAGACGCAGATGCTGCACACTGTACAGCTTTTAAAGCCCCTATGAGCAAATTTGTGATTTGCGACACTGGGCCCAGCAGAGGAACATTTTTATCCTGCGATGGCACATGGCACAACCTGATGTAAACACAAAATTACCATATAAACAGTGAAAGGTTAAAGCTGACAACCAGCGTCAAAAATCCTGCCGTCACTCCATCATGTTGATTGGCGTCTGAACCCGCTGCCTCTCCATCAGCCGACTTCTGTCGGAGCAGAAATGCCCGTCCTGTGTGTGGAGCCCCTCACAATAACAGTCAGAACCACAATACCTACACTTGATTTGTGATTTCGTCAAATTGCACAGCTGGCTAAGTGGGCAACTAATTTTCATTTTATCTTCAGAGCCACTTTGCACAGGCTCTTTCCATATTCAGCCCAAAGCACTGAGTCAGTAAGTACAACCAATCAGCTGGCATTGTGCTTCCCACGCGCCTCCCTGGCCCGGGTTGCCTCATTTATGGGAGCAACTGGGGTCTGTGGTAGCTTAAATACGAGTCCCTGTACTGCTGCCATTAGACTGGCATGTCTGCCCGCAGATAGCAGTCTGCTGCCGTTGTAGAAAAGACATGTAGCTGCAAATTTGGTGGATTTTTTTCCTTCCTTTTAATGCCCGTTTTAGAAATTCAGCTGGCTTACGAGGATTACCTCGAGGGGCTGACGTCTACCATGTTGTGGTCTCTGCAAGGAATCAAACCCTGCAGGCATTTTAACAGACAGCTACTTCATTCAAGTTTAAGTTAAGATCCCAATTTTCTACCAAGATGCAGGATCACCAATTTTGGTGTTTCCTTCAACAGGAGTGAAGATTCATAAGCACGTGGAAAGCAACACAGCTGCAGGGAGTCAAGACCCATCTTGTGCTTCAGATCAGCATCGACTTCTCCAGGATTTTGCCAGACCTTTTTTTTCGTCATTCAAGTGCACCTAAAACCAAGTGTATGTTTGAGACAAACTAGTTTCTACAAGGCGTCATCCAACCACATCTAACATAAAGGTGTTTCAAGATGGGGTGTAAAGGCCTGTCATCATAACACCATCAGGTGTACAGACAGGGCAGTCTCTCCTCAAACACATTCAAAGTGTTGCACTCGTTTTTAGACACAGAAAAAAAAGATTTGATATCCAAAAATTAAAATCCTGTTTTTCTTTCTCACCTTCTTCCATGTGGCAAGTTGCTGGATGTACTGGGTGTGCTTGGCAAATTGTCAGCAAGATTAATTATCCCAATGTATGTTTCTTTATGCTGCTGCTTTACATTTCTTTAGGTTTGATTCTATGTTGTGACACTGTTTATGATCTGGTTAGGTTAAGACCACTGGCCTTCCTTGTTCTGCCCCCACATACGAGCCTGGAAGTTGTCTTGTCGCTAACGAGGCTGGAAAACGTTCCATCACAACCATCCAGTGGGTTCACGCTTACAAATGATATATTACACGATAAAGAATATATATGGCAGACTGTATAAATTGTAACATATCGCCGATTTGCAGGAGCATAAAACACCAACATTTCATTCTGCAGATCTTGCTGTAATTGCCTGCATATCTCCCCAAAGGCTGAAGTTGGTTAAATAGTTGATGATTTCCCAAAGGCTTTATTTGAAGCTCACTGATGCCTGAAACATAAATATATAAAATCTTAAAGGAATGCGCCCATCAGAGATCTCTGAAGAATGAAACACTCCCCCTGGACTTTCAAAGGATTGACGCTCGCTGTTTCATGGAGAATGGCGAGAGCCATCAGCTTGGATTCACCGCAGCATTGAAGCTTCTCAACAACGGTGAAAGCTGTTGTGTCGATATCTATTACGCTTGCTGGAAAAACCTTTGGGGGTCATCTGTTCGTTACATTACACACTGCGCTATACACTGAGCTGAATGGGTTTCACGTGACTCCTGGAACCTTGAAATCAGTCGGCGATTCTACTGTGTATTGTCAAGAACAATGGATGAAATGTACAGAGACGGTCACACATGGATGGTGACAGTCTCAGCAACACACAACACACACCAACACACACACCAACACACACACACCCTCCAGCCTCCCCAGTGTCAGCCGATGCTTCAATGAGACTCCAGGACGTGCAGAACCGTGGAGGTTAAGTGGAGCTCAGGGGGAGAGCCCAGCTGTGATGAGGGACCGCAAATCCCATAAGCTACCAGTCTCAGGGCAGGTTGGCACCACAGGAAGCTTTCATAGGAGATGTGGTGGCGAGAGCGGCTCTGCGTGTCGAGCACGGGGAAGGGGGAGCAATATTGTATGCGTGGAGAGTGGAATGTCTTGGCCGGCCTTCGCTGACGTGAGAAGAATACCGTATTGTCTTGTTTTGAACAGGCTGAACACTGTGCACACTCGCCCGAGTGCACGCTCTGACATTTCCCTCTGAAATATTCAAATGTCTCGAATGTTACAGTGCTGAGCTAATTCTGAGCAATGTTCCTCCCAGCTCATGTAACTTACTGGAAAGCGTTCCCCAGTAACTAGACATACGGTGAGAAGTCCTTCCTTTTTTCTCGGAGCTTGCCGCTTGTTTGTTTGCTCCTCTCTTGTGATTGAATCAAGAGAAATGCTGCCTCTGCATAGTCATCGTTGATTATAATAATAACCTTTATTTAATCAGGTACCACTGCGATTGAGATCTCTTTTGGCGAGAGAGGCCATCAGCGAAACAGATGCAAAACAGCACCATGAATGATCACATCCCTCCCGACATAGATCACACTATACATAACTGTACGAGCGGTTTAATGAGACACAAACGCGACTAAAGTGCTAATAAACAATATACATTTTGAGATTGGTGAGTTTCCTCTGACTCAGAGTTGAAAATGAGAGATTACAATGGGCGATTGGTGTCTTTGAATGAACTGTAAGCACAACATTTCCTACCTCTGTATGGTTTCTGGATTTTGCGAAACCTTAACCTCCATTTCTTTGCCGTAGCAACGATCTCTCCTCTACCTGTAATGTTGCTGATGTGCCTGGAAATTACGGAAAGCAACACTGATGCTCTTGTCTGGTGGCTGGGCTCATCTAAATTTAACTAGCTGTGGGCCTAATCTTGTAAATAGCAGAGTTACACTGTATATTAAACATAGAACAGGCTCCCACTCCAGTGAATACTCAAGAATACGAGCGATGTTGGCCCTCACCCGACACTGATCCGACTCATTATGAATAATATATATTACATATCATCTCTGGACCATATAATGTAAACTTGAGGTGCATTGTGGAAGCTTTAGAAAGGATAAAACACAGCTCTCTTCCTGCTGCTAATGAGGATGGGTTGACTGTTTTTAATACTACTCGTAACGATGAGTGCAGCTTTTATCTCCGAGGCCCAATTATACACCGCCTCAAGTTGTTTCCGACTGCAATGAGAAGTTTGAACTGTACGGGACACCTGCTTAGTCACGCACACACAGATTAAGGTATATAAAAGCTCCCAATTATAAAAAGGCCTACGTGTTATCTGCCTTCGTATGAGACAAATGAAAAGAAGCTGCAGAGGTCAAATTTACTATGAATCAAATAAGCATGCAGTATTTTAGGAGTGTAACAGAATTACAGGTGGAACAAACTACTTGGCACCACAAAACAAAACAAATCTAATTTTATGCATTTGGGATTTTTTGGTTGTTTTGGTTGGTGACTTCTGAGTACCATTAAATCCCTATAGTACTATATGTTTGGGAGAAATTAGGAGTTATCTCATGTGTCTAATTTTCCTTCGGGTGCGGGTCGGGTATCAATTTATAGCGGGTCGGCTTGGGTGCAGAATATAATGTATGAAGCGGGTCGGACGCGGTTTTAAGTAAGGCGGGTATGGGTTTGCAAAATAACCCGTGCAGGACTCATAATGAAATGTGTCTCACATGAACATACAGAGGAGTCAATCTGTCATCATCTATTGATGCTGGCGGATCCATCAGCCAATCACTTTGAAGGCTAAGCAGCCGGAGACCGAGTGGCATTCAGAGACAGTGACGTCCGAGCAGATAGCAGAGACAAACTTCTCCTCCATCAAACGCTGCTCGCAGACAGCCTCTCCCTGTGCAAATGCTGCATTATCCAGTTAATTCCTGTAGCACTGGATCAAGATTCATTTCCCTGCAGACTGATAGAGCGAAGAATGAGTTCAGACCAAAGCTGAGAGGCATGACTGTCTGAGCTTTGTATTTGAACAGCAAACAGCACAGCGGGGGACACAATTTCCAGCCTGCAGGCAAGGAGGCTAATCTTCCAATTAGCTATTAAATGTGCTCATTAAAAACAGCAAAGGCAAATGTCCTGGAATAATGTGCACAAACTAAAAACAAAAGATGTCTTTCTCACACAGTCTTTGAGGCAACCAACAACAAACGAGCAGCATTACTACTGTATATGCAATCAGACACGCTTTGAAGTCGCTGTTTGCAGTCAGCACCAGCGCTGCTTTGTGGTCGCGTATCGTCTTACAGCTGTTACTCGGCCTCTGTGGCGCTGCACATTATATTTCAGTGGGTAGTTCGTTTTGGTTCTCAGAAAAAAAATTAACGAGAATGGTCCTTACCCGACCACGCGCACCAAAAACTATCCACTGTGAAAAGGCATCAGTGCGTCATTAAGTGTTTTGTCAAGAGTGTTAAAATGGCAGTTTTTCTCATTTCACTAATTGGCGAGTTTGTTATTGCCGCAGTTTAAAACAGCAGAGGGTAATGATGTACTTTACGATACCCTCATTGTAGCATGTTAAGCCTTGTATTAATCACTGGAAACCCAATTACAATATTCTACTAATGCCCAGTTAGTGTAACCAGCCGAGAACTGCTCGAGTCTGAATCCATTTTCACACATTTCCTTAAAAAACACTGACCGGTAATTTTGGGCACTAGGCAATCTTTCCCACAGGTTTTACAAGGTCGTTCAAGTTAGAACAGAAGAATGCTCTATTGTAGTGGAAAACACAGGAACACATTGGAAAAGGAAGGCTAGACCTATAACTTAAAGGAGGGCTATTATGGGAACTCACATTTTCATCTGTTTCTCTTACATCCAATTAATTTGTGTTGTTTCTGTCATTTACTTTGGAAATATGTACATCTATTTTATGAGGATGCTGGATCTTGAGCAGATTGTTAAGCTAGCCGAGGATTTTTTATTTAATTTGGGGTTATCTGAATAAAATTACCTTTTAACATCTTTCTCTGATGGAATATTCTTGCTTTGTGTGTGTGTGTCATGTAATCCAATTATCACATTTGACCTTTCAGCAATGTAATACATTTCCAATTAATTTCCATGCTAGCAGCTTACATGAGCATGCTAACACTAACGATGCTAGCGTGTTGATGTCTAGCAGGTACTGTGTAATATTTGTCATGCTCAGTTTTAGTTTAGACTGTTAGCATGCTAACATTTATTAGCTAGCATTATACAGACAATACTGTGAGATCGAAATCTTAAGTTTATGATGGTTTTTGGAGAAGACGATCACTTAAGTCATTAAAAGTCATCGTCTAGGGATCATGAATATCTATAGGTCAGAGGTTTTGACGATTGATCCTCTGAGTGACCATGAATGTCTATGCAAAACGTTAAAGTTATCTTTCCAATAGTCACTGAGAAGTTCCAGTCTGGACCGGATGTTATGGGCCGACTGACTGACTTTGATATGTATTAATTTATACCTAAAAAGGAGTATTACTACTTGTGTACATCTTCCACAACACAATGAAAGACAGAGAAAATTGTGATGATCCATGTAAATTGTTGCAGTGAACCGTACATCAACCAGAACAGATTTTTAAATCTTAGTTATTCAATTGTATGTTTATACTTCATACAGTTTGGTGACCCAGGCAGCATGGCAGACAGTCAGTATTTGCAAGATATGTTATTAATGTCTAAAACTAGATTACAAGTACACAAAGAAAGCTAATGTATATCAGTTATCTGAGATTTGATCTTTTAGATGCACGATAGTCTGTGTTGTGTTGCGTATCTGTACTTTGTGACCCTAAAAAGACGGCAGCGATCCTCCGTTTGACTTCTCGACTAACTGTATCTGTACAGAGGTTTTAACAATCAAGTTCATCACAGACTATCTCACAGGGCAACTGAGGGCATACATAGCGATAAAAACCAAGGGGAAACAAACATCAAGATACGAGGCAGGACATTGCGGAGATGCACATAAATCCTAGACCAGATTTGATTACTAGGAAAAGGACAAATGCAATTCTGCTCTACTTTCTGCTCTGTTTTGAATACTGTTTGTCCCTATCTGTTCAAATCATGTCCCTGCAAGAAATAATTTGCTTATGACTGAAGGGTAAGTCCACATTTTGCATAGGTAAGTATTAGATTTATTGCATTTTCTTTGTAGGCATAAAGGCACAACTAGATGTTGTTGCACGTCCTTCTATTTCCTGTACCTCCAAAATGATAAGCAACCAATTTTAGAAGCAAACAAGACTGTGTTTCCTTTGTACACTGTACCCAGAGAGTGAAGAGGTAAAGACAGAAAACAGGCCAGAAAGGTAGTTTTGATTATTGTTGTTCAGTAATATGGGGAGCCACCAGTTATTCAAAGTTTCTTACGGATTTCCTTGGGCATAAATTTCAAGGGTATTTACATTTTGGAGGCACATCTACAGGAAAAAACCTTTGGACAGGGGCAACAGTAGCACAGTGAGCACACCGAAAAACATGGTTGCACCAATGGTCACATCTGTAAATGCTTGATGCCATATTTACACAAGACTAATAGGTCCTCTGTTAATTACCCCACAGCTGTTGGGTGTCATAAAACCCAGTCGCCCTCGTCTGGTTCCCAGATTTTATGAATCGCTGGCAGAACTTTTGGTTTCCCAATTCATGGAGTCTGGCACCACCTCTGACTTTTAAGCCGTTTCTTACCCCAGCAGATTGGTCAGTGTTGATCCGGGTCCAAACGGCTACACCGCTCTTTTGTTGCTGTGATCCGACCAGGCATCCTGGACGCATCCTGTAAACTCTCGAGAGCAACATTGAGCTGTGCGGCAGTTTTTGGTGTAGTGGCCAAAAGGACATTCACATGAAACCACCGGACCCAATATCCGTAAAGAATCATTATGCGGCTCGCGGTGCGTCTGGAGGGGTTGGGTCAAAGGCAAGGGGACGAGTTTGGCATCATGGCCGTCACGATCTTGGTCATTTGGAGCCAGATGTGACTTGGACCAGAGGGCGGAGCTGAGGAGGATATCCTGATTGGATCCGACTGAGAACCGGAGGACATGCTGTGATAACGACCTTTTAATCACAACGTAGCCACGCCCTAAAGCAAACTCCTGCTTTATAGCCCACTTTACTCCAAATGGGACCATAATTCACTAAGTGGACATCGGCCATGGTTGAGCGGAGAAGGTGGACCCAAGTGCAGGAGAGGGCAGGCAGGAAGTGCAGCGGATGAAGTTTTATGTAAGATCACAGCACACCATGAACAGGCGAGGCACGGAAAAACAAATCACATCTGGAATTAGATTTTTTTTCCCCACACGACTGAGTACTGTCAGAATTATCAGCAGCGTTCAGCGAATCAGCATTATCTGTTTTTATTGTACTGCAGCAGGCAATATGTGAGAGAAACTGTTTTTATAGTCATAAAGCAGATTTTATTGTCAACTCAGATGATTAAGACATTTTCCCCTTTCAGATAAGTCAGTCCTTCGTGAACGGGTCTTAAAGTGTGAACTGCAGGTACCAAGAGTGTGACAAGAACATTGGAATGGACGTGAAAAGGGGGGGGGGGGGGGGGTTTGATCACAGAGAAGGAAAGAAAAACACTCTGTAAATAAAACCTGTCCTGACTCTTTAATTTAAGGGCGTTCTCCTGTCTGTCACGACCCTGCCTCAGGCAGCTCGGGGTCAACCCACAGTCAGGGTCATAAAAAAAAAGCAGAGGTTGTCACTGGCCTGCGGGCCCGAGGACGAGGTGACTCTCTCTGCAGAACCGACCAGGTGACAGGAAAAAAGTGATTCAGTTTCTCCTTTGTTGCCGTCACCTCGAGCGGCTCTCAAAGCCGGATTGACAGCAGTTTACCTTCCTGTGCCTGACACGTCTTTCATCCCACTGCAAATTCCAAACCCGATGTTGCAACGCCACTGCGACAGGCTTGTTTCCCCGGAGTATCAGTGACAGAGTGTCCAAGGCCTCGTCTCCGCGTCCGCCCTGTAATAACTGCTTCTGACAGGCACTTTGTGCTGCTGAATAGCCTGTCTGTTTGACTAATTCTACAGCGTTTGGCGTGTAAAAGCAGCTGTCAGCGCCACGTTTCTCGAATTACATATCTGCGAGGTAATTGATAAGAGCGGCAGAGAGCTTGGTTGTGGTTTTGTGTGAGTGCGTGTTTTCAGGTGTGTTTGTGTGTGAAGAGGTCATTGTCTGAAACAATGAGTGAGTGTGGTGGTGTGGAGGGGGAGCCGGTCGCTTCAGTGGAACGAATAAATCACTTTTTATGTGCTTTAAATAACCTGTTAAGGGAGTCAGTCGACCAACTCGGGGACAGAGAAACATCAAGACAATCTGACAGCTAAAAGCTTTTTTTTAATATATTGTTAAATGTACTTTGTATTCTATACACATCTTTAATTACAAAGACAAATCATTCTGCATGTTCATTGTAATGAAACACTGCGACCACAGCTCTGATTTCACTGATTGCTGAGATTGAAGACACCTGATGGTAGCGATGTTGAAAATGCATCACCTGGGGAATTTTTTCAACGACTAGATGTAAAAATGTCTTTGTTGTTATCTGCTGCAGTAAAATATACAATTAGACAGGTATGTGTTCATCGTGCAGTGTGTTTGAGAGTCTACAGTTTTTTTGTTCTTGACTGAATTCTTTACCTTGTGTTTAATTTTTCAGCACTGAAGCAGCTTCAACCTTTTTGTCTTCTCAACACACTAGAAACCATAACATGTTGGGTTTCACTGATCCAGTTTGTAGACGAGGGAATCTTCTGCCCGCTCTCGCTGGCTAGAAAATACAAATGTTTTTTTTTTGTTTTCGAGTGTTTTAGAGGTTAAAAACCCTTCAGTTAGAATCTAGTGACAGAGTTTTGTGTCATCCGTTTTCCAGAACATTAGATTTAAAGAAAAAACCAATGAATGTCATGTTTAAGTTTTGACTTTTCAGCTTCAGTGTGAGTGCCCCTGTTTTATATGGTGCCATCTGATTGGCTGCTGTTTGGGCAGGTGTGTTTCATTTCATCATTAGTTCAGGCAGCTGAGTAAAGGATCCTCTGACTGATGAGATATTTGCATTTCACAGGTCACCTTCACATAAAATAAATGCAAACACATCTAAAGAAAAAGTTAAAAGATACCTGTGTTGAAATGAAATGTGTTTTTTGTTCTTCTTTTTTTTACTTTAACAAAAATGTCATCAAAAAGAGACGACCTGGATTTACCTTAACATGTTTCTTGTCTTTATTCTACATATAAAACAAGTCTCTGCTTGGTTTTAACTCTCAAAAGGACTTTTTCAAAGCATTTTAACATGAAATCGTAGAATAAACACGTGTCACTGATGATTCTTGTTCACGTTTTGTTCAGCTCAGGTCAGACAGGGTGCATGTCTCTGCTACGCTATAAATGGAATGTAACCTTAATTAATCTAATTCATTAAACTTGTGTTTACCTGCAGTTCCATGTCAATATGGTTGCCATGTAGACGCTCCGTAATGTATGCTGGGAAGTCTGCTGATCATGTTTAATGAGCGGAGTGAACTCGCAGCGGCACGTCATTAATTTCATTTCCATTAACTCAATGACAAAGATTAGTTGATTCTAGTAAATTCACTGTGTGATGTTTTACAACATGCCAGGCGACGTGCGCGGCATCACAAGTCGGATCGCGGTATTCGAGAACGCTGGACAGCACGAGCGGCTTCCTTCAGCAGCAGCCGCAGAACTTAAATTGATAATCCTTTATGTGAGCCAAACCACCAGCAGAATGTCCTGACTGTCCGTCACAGTTTCCAAAATGAGAGAAGCTGCAAACGTCCCGTGTTTTCAGCAGATAATTGACGAGTGAGGTGGCCGCGGTGGCTCGTTGAGATCCCAGAAGTGTGCAGGAAATGGAAAAGGCACGAGAGAGCGAGAGAGACGAGGAGGATTCTCACTTTCACCCTTGAAAGTTTTTTTTTTTCCTTCTTTGTTTCTTTGGGGATGAGACCCCTTTATGAAATTCCCCGGAGTATCTTTGTATCTCGTTTGGCACAAACTGTAAATATTTCATGGTGTAAAAAATATTTCATCATTTTATATGTGCAAATTAATAATTAAACAAAGCTGAAGAGAAAGTATGTTTGTCTTTTTGAACCGTGTGCCGGTGTGGGTGTGCATGTATCTGTATGACTGCGTGTGTGCATAACCTACATATACTGTACACATTTACACACATTATTTATGTATGTATTCTATATATATGTGTGTGTGTCTGTGTGTGTGTGACACATGAGCCTGAGGACTCTGCAGCGACAGCACTCCAGACTGTTGAGGTGTTGGACGTGACCTCTGACCCCGTCTGACAGCTGGTTCAGCTGGCTGCACATCGGTGACCCCATCAGGTAAAAAAAAGAAAAAAAACAACCTGCGACCGAATCTTCCCGGCACAGCTGTGATCCTAAAACCTCAGGCAGGAAAAACAGCGAGCGTCAAACCCTCAAACTATAACTGAACTTGTTTAAAATGTATTTATTTTGACTGATTAAAAAAAACAAAATCAGATTCTTTACTGAAATGAGACAAAACCAGAGCATCGTGTTCTTTTGATATCGAGGAAAAAGGAATATTGTACGTCTTGTATTTGATTATAAAGATACAGTTATTAGTAGCTGTTCTCAAGGCTGCTCGGTCTCCTTCATTCCAATGTACTGTGTTTTACAACAGATGATACATTTCAGACTCACAGCTGTGGAGAGATGTGCTGAATTAAGAAGGTTTGATTAATGTTAAAAATTAAGAAAATGCAGCCATTGAAAAGACCAGCGCAGGCATTTAAGTTCAGTATATGAGGCAAAAATCATAATCTGAAGAAGCATATTTGGTTAAAAGTACAATTTTAGATTGAACTTTTTATTAGTTGAGGTAATTCCACTGAGCACTGCTGTTTTTCAAATTAAAGCAACTTTATATGTGATGTTTCAGTTTGTGTTTCTATTATTTCCTGTGTTATTTTGAAGTTTTGTCTCCCAAAACAGGAAGACACTGGAAGACCTGAAAACAGGCATCAGGTAGCACAACAAGACACAGGTGACCTCAAGTAAAGGAATCAGACAGAAGGAGGAACTGAAAAGCAACACATGACACATGAGGACAAAACTTCAAAATAAAACAGGAAATCACAGAAACATGATGCATAAAGTTGCTTTAATTTGAAAAACAGCAGTGCTCAGTGGAATTATCTTTTAATGGTACACTGACTTGTAACAGGGAGAACAGTATTTCATACCCACTCTGCACATCAACCACTTGTTCTTGTGCGATGCGACTCCTGAGAAGTGTGTAATGATGTTCTCTGTCTTGCTCACTGCTGATAAACACTGTAGCTGCTAGCTAGTTAGCTCATTTAGCTGTGCAGCGAGCTGACGCTGCTGACTGGGGGCTTGGAGCATTTGGGCACTTGTTTGTTTTTACACTGCTAACACAAGACCTTTGGACCTTTTCAGGCCCGGAGAGAGAAGGGAACGCTGGCAGTGAGCGATGCTGAGACTGGCACAGGAACCACAGTGGGTCAGAGGCGACAGGAGCGAAGAGGACGTTGATGGAGGGAGCTGAAAAAGAGAAAAAAGAGAGTGTAACCTGGCAAGAAACAAGATACAGTACAAGAGGAGATCTGGACTGGATCTTGCGAGACAGACACCCAGCTGCACGTCTTACTGCCGGACCAGACGGTAAGCTGGACCGCTGTGTGTTGTGTTGTTACTGGCTGTGTTAGCAACGATGTCAGCTCGCTAGTTTTCCATCATAAGTAATGTAATGATAACAAATGCGTCCGCACTGCTGTCCACGTTTGCGGAGATGGTGTGTGGGTGAATTACAATCGAAAGTCTGTGTCACAGAAATACCAATTATTGCATAATGTGTATAATACGTCTTCTATAAACCTGCTGCTTCATGCCACAAATAAATATTCTGCTAGCCGGCCCTCCTTTTGTTCTCTGACATTGTTCTGGCTTCACTGAAGATCATAAACATCCCCGTGTCCTTTTGCTCCCTCTCTCCATCACCCTGAAAACTTTAGCTTGCTGTGCTTCAGAGGATTTTTTTTTTATTCATGCCACATAGCAAAGCAAAAGGATTTCCCTTCAAACTGGAGAGCTGGAGGCTTCTTAGTACAGTCCTGCTTGTTTGCTGACATTTAGCTAATTGTACATTTAAAAAAAAAGAAAAAAGGCTATGAGGTCGTTTGAGGAAAGGCCACTGGGTCAAATTCTGGCAAATATGTCACATCTGGAGGCAGTGGTCGTCTAGCTGTGCTTCGGTCTGTTATGCAAGAGCAACACTACAGTTACACCACTGCTTTTTTTCTCCCCATGCCTCTCATGGTTGTAACTATTGATTGGTTGAGCATGCAGGGAGAGCAGGAGAACAGCTGGTTTAAGTTGCGCTCTGGCGTCGAGCCTACTCTCCCAGGATTGTGTACGTGGGTGTAAGTCTTGTTTGACCCAGTCAGGGCGGTGGGCCGGGCCTGAAGCTGTCCGTCCAGCAGCCGGAGACTGAAAACAGATGGAGTGAAGAGCCAGGATTCAGTCTGCGGGGATTCATTCGATTGTATTTTATGTTTCTCATGTCAAATTGGCTGCGTGTTCCTGCTGCAGTTGTTTTCTCAGCGAGACTTGATGTGATTCGACTCCTGTCTTTTCTTTGGCTGTGCGGGCCTCTTAACCCTTCTCCTCCTCTCTCCTCAACCTTGACTCTCTTCTTTTCTTTTTTCTTTTATAACATATTTCTTTTGTCTTCCTTTGTTGCTTCTTCTTACAGTCCTCGTTTTTCAAATCATCCCTCCCCTCACCTTTCTTCTCCATTCTTTCCTCCTCTCCTCTTTCCCTCCCCTGCAACCCTTCGCCTTAATTCCTCCCTCCCTCCCTCCTCATCCACTCCCCTCCTCCCTGTTTCACCCACTCCATCCTCTCTTTGCAGCTCATGGAATGACAGGATAACATATGAAGCCAATCATCCCTGGGAGCGGCTCTGGCCCCACCAGGATCTTCTCTCAGCGTCTCCAACGGATTTCGCCTTGTTTCCAGAATATTTCTCAATTCTGTTCATTATAAACACATTTGTGCACAAATGTTTCAGTGCGTGCAGGGACGGATGGTACCAAGATGTGGTGCTCGGACAGAAAGACGAGAAACTGAGAGATATTTACTACTTTACAATCAAAAAGGATCTTTATTTCCCCATAAAGAGACCATTTTTACAGAATGCACTCACTCTCATATTCTTTAGTCACATTATTAATTATCAAAATTCACAACAGTCCATTTTTACTTGCTAATATGTGCTAATGTGTTTCTACTGCTGTTATTCATCGGGACTGTTGAACCGTTTGAACCCTAACGATGTTGTTAAGTCTTGAATAAAATGTTGACACTAATTGACTCGTCCACGCAGAGGAATTATATCCGTTGAGGCTATTGTTTTTATAGAATATATAAAAAGCACAATGTAGAAAAATCCCAGGGGCAAATCGTGTTTTCAAAACAGCCACAGGCGAAATGAATTGTTTCTGTGTTTTCATTGAAATTCATCAGCGTCTAAACAAGCTGTCAGAGCGCTCACGCCGATTCAGAAATCATATGCATGCAGCCTGAGGTCAGTGCTGTGTTCGTTTATGCTCCTGTGCTACGATGGTCTAACCTAAACAACGATCAGCTGTTCCAGTACTTAACTTGTATTTTAAGCTAAACCATAACCAAATGTTTTTATGAGCCTGAACCTAACCAGAGCTTCAGCACAGCGCAGTGAGATGCATAGAGATGCAACATAAAGAATCGAACCATTTATTCTGGCGATCGGGTTGCTAAAATCAAATATGTTGACGACATTTCTTTTAAATTGTCTCTATCACTTCAGTTTTTCAACACAAAGTGACCTTGCTTACCATTTAGTCCATTAACATCTCGTCAAAAGCAATGAGATGTTGTCAAGGTAGGAACATTTTACATATTTATCTCTTCAATTATGTGGAATGATTCTGTAATATGTTATTAATGTAATAGATAGATACATAGATGTATAGATGTACCTTTATACTCTCCTTGTATGTGTTCATATAATCTGAGCCAGGAGAGTCTGTGCAGGCTGCAGTACCTCTTTAATGAGAGATCTGGGTTTCCTGCATGTTCAGCTTCCATATGCACACACACACACACACACACACACACACAGCCTCGCTTCCTCTCTCCTGACATGTTTCTGGATAGCAGGTCTTAACAGGGGTCCCTGTTGCCCAGCGATGCAGGCGCTTCATATCGGCACTACACTGTCTTTTCAAATTCATATCTCCCTCGGGTCCCGTGGGTGGCAGCTTTGGATGCAGCCTAATCAGAATTCTCCTCCTTGTGAGTCCACGTCGTGTAAAAGTGGCTGTGTGTGTGTGTGTGTGTGTGTGTGTGTGTGTGTCGGTGTGTGTCAGTGTGTGTGTGCGTGTAAAGGATAAGTATAAGAGGATACAGCTATCTCAAAGGTCTCACATGTGGGAGCTGAGACTCCGCTCCGAGATAATTCTTGCTGTGTCGTGCAAGATTTCGTCTCGACAGAAACGGTTTGGGATCACACAT
The DNA here is from genome assembly GCA_903131615.1 of Diplodus sargus. NCBI lineage: Eukaryota > Metazoa > Chordata > Actinopteri > Spariformes > Sparidae > Diplodus > Diplodus sargus. Next base: position 22,050,837 of record CAEMYA010000024.1, on the reverse strand, counting down.
TTAGGAGTGTGTGTGATAAGCAGGGGTGTGGTGCAGAACCTGGAGCAGAACCTGAGACTAGGGTGAATCACGTTTGTAGTCATTTATTATAACCTGAAGCATTTCCCTCCTGAAGCTCAATTCACCAATCAGTGTCACTCTGAAACCTGAAAATATGAGTCTGAGCCGTCTTCCACCCGAGCTGAAGCGTGGTCCATTAAAAGTGAGACGGTAACCCAGTCCAAGTACAGGAGATGACCCTGAGTTGAACTCTTTTAGATGTATCAGATGACAGATGTTGACATCTGCTGCCCTGCAGTCCCAGGTACTCAGAAAGTTCAAATTAAGTGAGAGCAACCTGCAGTCTGGGCCGACTGCTGTTTCTTCACCAGATGCCTGAACCAGAGACGGTGAATTATGGCAGAGAGCAGTCCATCGTGTAAAGTTCAAGTACAGACTTGAAGACTTGGGGGAAGTAAACAAGCCGGCATCAGCATCCCACTATGAATGAACTTAAGAAGAACTTAAGAAAAATAATAAATAATGTTTAAAAAAGTTAAAGAAAATCTCTTTTAAGTGGCTTGGTGCATGTTTTAGTATAAAAGACAACCCAAATATGTCCAAAGATCCCTCAGAGCTTGTCCTCGCCAAAAAAAACATATTACAACCCATGTTGAAGTTTTTTTTGTTGGTGGCGACCTCTAGTGGCTGTAGTTAGTATTTTGGCAGCAAAGGAGGATATCAGGTGACACACAAAGTAAAACAAGCACAGGACTTTCACCCAGGAGACTTCTGTCCGTGCCCCGTTTGAAACCAAAAGTCAACAGTGAGTTATTTTCACTCATGTACATAACGCACATATGTATCTTATGAACATAACAACCATTCTTTTAACCTAAACCATGATCTATTCCTAAACCTAACTAAACAGCAAGCAGTGAAAACACAGTACGCCTGTTTCTGGTACAATGCGATGGTCATGTTGTTTTGGGTTGTGTTGACATTCTAAAACCTTTTTCATGCAAATGTCCCCTATTTTCTTTTACACAGACATTCTTTTATTTTCAAATCATCAAAACCAGCTTACTGTACCTCACTTTGGAAAAATCACAGTTTGTAAATTAGAAATCTAGCTTGCTAATTCTTAAAAAGGATGGCAGCAGAAGCGTAAGAAGCGTCATCACTATAAAGCTTGTTTATATCCAACATGTGAAGATAAGACAGGAGTTATCTAATAATCGATTATCTGACCAGAGCCAATCATCATCAATCATCCAATCATTCTAGACAGGCAAACTGTATTAGTGTGTCATTTGTGTCGTTGCAGTAATGATAGTGTCACTGAGGGGAAAAGGTGGAAGATTAGTTTCATGTTATTGCATTAAAAATGTGTAACTTTCACAAATAATCATGAGTCCAACACTTATTTTATGATTAATTTAAAAAAAAAAAAATATGAACACACAGAAAAGCTTTGGACCACAGAAAACAGACTGTAGGCCACGTCATAAAAAAAAATCAGAATATGTTCTGGTGAATAAATGGTTTGTTGAAAGTAAACGAAAGAGTTCACAGGAAACTCTTTATACCCAGAAAATGACTGAAATTGTGTTTTCCTCTTCGTGTTGTTCAGGTTCCTGAATGTACAAGTGTGCAGAGGTGCTACACATCAACAGATCAATTCATCTCAAAAGACTCTATTGGAGGTAATTAATGCTCAGGTTTTAATCACAGATTAATTACTGCAGCGAGCAAGCCAAGAATTCATTCACTCCGAGATGAGATATTCACCGTTTTGAAAAAAAGAAAGCCTTTTCATAGCGAACACACACTTGCTTGAAAGAGAAGTCTTTCCTGCGTAAGCCTCGATATTAAATTTGGGAAATCTTTTGAATATTTGTGTTGGCTCAGTCATTAGTCTTTGAAATAGTCGCTGATTCAGTTTAGATGGAAACATTTAAGTCGGGTTGTTCCAGATTCCTCACGTGATTAAGAAGATGTTTAACTGTTTTTTGCATTAACATACTGGAGTGTTGACACAGGAAGACTAATGCAACACCGGAAAACACCAAAGAAAAAAGGAAAATACATGAATACGGCAACCTCGATGTATCTGACACCTGTATCTATTAGTGAAAACAAGATAAGATAATAAACCTGACTTGGTAATAGATCTTTTTGTCATTTGCTCAAGGGGTCAGAGGTCACTGAAGCACTGCACCAACAGATAAACTGTCTGGTGTTTTTTAAAGAAGAAGGTAAACATCAGATGTCACAGCAGACTTGTTCTAACTTGAAGAACAATGCTACGTTAATGTTGAAGCACTTGTTATGACACCTCTTGACATTTCCTTTAACTTTCCTAAAAAAATGGAGGCACTGCTTGTTTATTCTAATTTGCAAAGTGACATATTGATTGCAGAGATATATGCACCGTGTTCCACCATCAGATGCAAACAAAACAAAACATAACTTTACGCTAAATCGGTTGGCATTGTTTGTGTTTTGGCAGGACAAATTGTGTCCCAGACATTTTAAATTTAGCAAGACAGATCTAATTTATGACAGAAGCTGTCCGAACACAATAGGAAGAAGAAGAGGAAGAGTGATGAGTTATAGCTAGCATCTGTTCAAGTGCCACACTGACAGTTCTGGTGACAAAAACATGGCAATGTTTGGTAATGAAAGAGAAACCTTACTGTGCATTAAACTGGGGACTGAGATTCACGTTGCATGTCCTCCATAAAAGCACGTTTTTCTAATTCTGAAGACAATATTTTCTGATCATAACTAAATAGTTTTACTTGCCCAAATGCAACCAGACTTCAGATGTGACAGCTAAACTATTTATAGAATATTCAGTTTATTACTCAGCCCAAAGATTCATTATTGGTGACAGTTGTTGGAAACATCATTGCGTCGTGTAAGAAAAGGTCGGGTGGGTATCTCGAACAATAATGATAATAATTGGTTTCTATTCAGTGAATATGATGGCCTTAATGGCAGCACGCCATCGTACATCTCTTTCCAATAAAACTGGTAAACTAACGTGCAAACTCCTGCAAGTAAACCCCAAATCTAGTTTGTTTGTGCTTTACATTGCATTTGTACCTACAGGTGAGTATTAATAAAGTATTCTGCTCTCTCTTTGTGTGTATTTAGTGAGGTCTCGGTCGGCCTTTATCTTACTTCACCTGACTGCCTCCCTTGCTGCTGTAAGGATTACATCCGGTCAGCCATGAGAGGTCGTCCACTTAGAACGAACCTAAATATGGGTCATAATAAACTACTTTCAGAGTCGACCCAGCTGGTGCATGGTAAGTACCTTTCTTCCCAGATCCCAGACTAGACAATGAAGTATCACCGAAACACTTTTGTGAAGTAATTTGGCTACTGACCTGTTGTATTTTACCTGAGCTCAGACGTAAAGACTCCAAATTGGGAGCCCATTTACTCGTCTCCCTCTTCTTCTCCAGAACTCGTCGGTGGCTAATCGATGGGTGAGCAGCATTAAAGGAGATGTGTAAATGAGTCCAAACGACTGGGCATTCACAGGCCTCATTTCCTCAGTGATTAGATCAGGATCTCCTCCCATACAATGATGTTTTCATTATCCTACACTCCTCTCCTCCTTTTCCCCTCTTTTTTTCCTTTTGTCCATTAGGCGAGGCAGCTAGAGCCCGGCGGCGACCGTGAGACAATAACGCCGGGAGCATCATCGCTCTGAACTGGGAGATGTAATCATCTGATCATCCGACGGTAAAGAGAAGGTCACCTGGGCACAAAATGAGCTTCTGCGAACAGTCAGCGGCTGCCGATAAATCAATATTGATTCTTGTCACATCTACACACAAAAAATTAAAAACACAGAAGATTGCTCATGGCCAGAGCATTGTGAGTAACAACAGAAAATACAATCGTAAGTGGAGTTGTGTTGGAGTCTCTCCTCTTTCAATAGAAGAGAATAAACTGGCAAACATTCAAGAGGAGAAAACAGTTTAATTTCACCAGCTGCTTCCAGGAGTCTTCATGATCGTTCGTTAAACTAATCAACTGCTTGCTCATTTGCGGGCAGAATGCAGCTCTGACGTACCGTATGAATGTGTTGCATTAGCGTGTTAGCAAAGCCTACTTTGATATTCAGCAGGTACAGAGAAACTACCATATAGGTTGACAGTAAAAGCAGCATATTACCACCCACATCTTTGTTTTTATCGTCAGGTGGTGACCTCCAGTGGCTGTAGTGAATATTACAGCAGCAAAGGAGGTACTCAGGTGTAAAGAGCGACAAAGTCTGCAAATGGAGGATGATGGAGTAGATGGATGGGCGAAGCAAACACATGACTTTCACCCAGGAAATCAGTGTTCGTGTCATAAACATTAACGGTGAGCAGTCAGATAACATAACGTAACTTTAGCTATGTCTTAACTTGTATCGTACAATATTCTTATTTTCTTTCAAGCACCTTTTTGTTGCCTTGAACTGCAGCTTATGACAACAGCCCTCCCTGATCCGTATAGATTGAGCATCCGTGGGACGTGCCAGAACAAGTCCGATCCAGTCTTCTCATCATAAAGTGTTACATAGATGTCCATAGTTCAAAATATTGAATTCACTGAAATATCAAACGACACCAAAAGAGATCCAAGTCTGGGTTGTGCAGTATCTTCAGGTACTGATTCTGTGTTTCCCAGAACAGGGTTTTTATTCTTTTAGTTCCTCCAGTGATTCATTCACAGCACTAAGAAAAATACACATTCAAATGAAATGGAAATGTCAGGCACATAACCAGCAGCTGTGTTTTTAGCTCATCAACACATATTTTCACACATATTTTAGTCATGCACTCTGTAAACTCGGCTTTTTTTAAATGAGAAAAACTGTATGAAAACCGTCTTTGTAGTCTTTTGCTTCCTTCTCTCTGCATCGTTTGCCGTCTGTGCATGTTCCACTCAATCTCTCCCTCTCTGTCTTTCACCCAATTTAATATCCTTTATTGGCACAAGCGTTATTATATAAGCAATACTGCCAAACTGTCTGGCTGTGTTGTCCCCAGCCACACGGCATTAGTTCCTGTTACAGACTATATTTACCTGACTGTACCACAGAAATATCTGACAGCCTCAGATATCTTCCTTCAGTGGCCGACCTGCTCGTTGTAATGGGGAGATTGTTCCTGATTGCATTGATCTGAGACTATATTTAGAAGCCAACAGTGTACGAAACATTTATCAGCGTCTGAAAGCTGCTTCAGCTCAGGAGAAAACACAGCCTGTCATCTTTTTTTTTTGTCTTCCTTTTCTGCTTTTTGGCATTTGTTTTCTGCCTTTTTTTATTCGTCTCCAAGGAGCAGCAGCGATGTCTCTGCTCAGTGGCTTACGTGTTGTTTTAGGTTTGAACTCAGTGACTGTGGGAAACTGGACGAATTCCAATGAGTTCTTGTTCTGCATTGCTTGAATAAAACGAATGGAGGAGATGGGGGAGCTTTTATAGCTCATGCACCAGGGCGACTGGATTCTGTTTCATCAAATATCAAGTATCAGATGTAAGCCAGCCAGCGCAGCTCACTGCTGATATGATGGAGGGATTCTCACCGCTGATATGATTTGATGGTTTATTTAAAGATAAAAAACCAGCATTTAAAACTTTTGTTTTTACGTTTTTATTGACTCAGTTTCAGTTTATATTCGTCCTTTGAATGTTGGTCAGAAATCCATCTGTCTCGTGATGTTTCAGCTGTGGCTTGACAGGTTTTACCGTCATAATGTCGTTGACTGGCAGCTTTAACGTGTAAGACATCAGTATCTTCCTTCAAACACAATATCAATATAACAACGGCCTGCACACACACATGCAAAAGACAGACCAACACCATAACCGGCCATACTCACACACTGTAAGAGATTTTGATCTTACACAGAGGATTAAGAAGCCGGGTCTCGTCTACGCACGTTAAGATAGCATGAATAATCTAATCTCGTTCTACCCACAAGGGACTCATTTCAATGAAGACGTCAGTTCGTTTCTGCGGAGCCGCCCGGACTTCTGTCACAGCTAAACTTGTACATCTTAATTACTGATTTCATCTGGCGATGAGACTCAAAGTCTTATCTCTGTGAAGACAAATAAAGACAATCCGCCAGTGGGGGCGAGATAAGTTTGGTCTGTTCTGATGGAAATGAGTTTGTTGTTGAGCGAAGTGACATCATCCTGAAACAGCTGGAGTCTTTTGATTGGGAATAAAGTTTAGAATCGCCTAGATTTGGCAGTTTCTTTGCCACAGAGCCAAAGAAAATATTGTATTTTTGATTGTGAACCAGATCTAAGGTCATTAACGTTGGAGGTTGTATATAGTCGCTAGTTGAGTCCACGAGCTACAGAGGACATCCTTAAACTCAAGGCCCTTTAATTCTTGTTGGGTCTAGCGATATAGCTATGAAAGTATCCATGAAGAAAATCTGAAAATAGGGTATTATTGAACAACTTTGCTAATGAATTGCCTCGATTAAAATAAGAAATTCTGGCTAGTGTAGTAGTATAGTGTTGTCACTATATTTGTGATGCTATTCAGGCATCTCCTCTTTCACAGCCCATATTTAGAGACCAAGTTTTGTTATAACAACTTTCAAAATGTAAAAACTGTATTAATTTGCAGCCCTGATCCGTCAGGTGTCCGCTGGAGTGTTCAGGAGACCCGTCTGTTGTTTATATCACAACAAAAATAAAAGGCATTTGTGCAAGGAAGGCTGGACTGAGCGTGGAGCCGCTGTAGCTGCTATGAGTAGGTCAGTTCTGGGGGAGACAGTCGGCTGCAGAGCCGGACCCTCCGGAGGAATAAACACCCAGAGACGCTATGTACTCTTTACTCCTGTTTATCACCGTGACTGCTGCAGCGATCTGCAGACGTGATCTGCTATATGTTGACTGCTGACTGTAGCTGGAGCGTAAATGTAATTAAATGTACCTTATTAAACGACATTACAGAGAGGAGAGGGGAAAAGAAGAGAGAAAACCAAAGTTTCTGTTGAGTGCTGAGTGAAGTCAGAGTTGACCTGAATGGAAACACACACACACACACACACACACACACACACACACACACACACACAACCTCTCAGTGTGTGCTGATGCTCAGCAGCTCTTGATTAATGTACAGTTAAGTAATGTGGCAGCTCCCCGATGATACAAACTACCCGGTTTTGGCTTTTACAGTGATGAGAATCGACTGAATGTGGCGTTACTTTAGCTGTTTGTTGGGTTGGATCATGTCATCTGGAAGCTGTGAGTGTAAACACAGACTGTGCAGCTCATTGTGTGAATACACAACACCTACCAACACAACAGAACAGGTCTGCATCATTGCATGAAATAAACTGTGTGAAAAAAACATTAGTAGTCTTTATTCCCAGGGTGAAAAGACCTCTCGCACACTGTGCCGCACAATGACTCAAAGCGACATTCACACAGAAATGAAAGACAACATACTTTGTTTTCTCTAAAGTGTTCTTGATTGTGTTGTGCTATTAAGATTTCAAAGCGCTGTACACATCGATTTTTAATAGTCCAATACACACACAGGTTGAGTCTTTATTGTGTCCACAGAATGAAGCCAGATATTCCTGCATTTTTTGCAGATTTCTACTTTTATGAAACAGCACCGCAACAGTCTCGACCTTCAAAAGTACGCAGGCACAATCGCGCGTATTATTAGGATGCGCACACACTCGCAGACACACACCGCATTCGTGCAGGCTGAAGCGAGTGAATTTTTTTTTTTCTTTTTTGAAATTTCGGCTCATATGAAACAGGAGGCGGTATGATGTCCTTGGGGAACAGAGCGGAGTTGAGTTACATGCAGTTTAAGTGTCTCCCTGCTGCATGGAGTGTTCCATAATGTTACTCCTGCCAACAATAAAGAGCACGGAGGCCTGATGCGCTGAGCTAGCACTTCTAGTTCCCCATTTTCCCTGTATTAAGGAAGAAAGTTCAAACCCAGAGATGCACTCAAACACCAGAGGGAAGAAAAAAAAAAACCCACTGCAGTGCGAGATGACAGATTCGTCGAATTTATATCACTCGATGTAGCTCCTGCAACAGTGTAGGAATAAAAAAAAAAAGAGCAGAAGGCGAAACTCCAACAAAACTGATCATATTTAAGTTTCTGTAACACGGCAAACACAGCATGTCTTCCACTGACCTGAATTGATTTCTTGACTTTTCAAACACCATTGTAGGATTTAACAAGGAAGACGGATGCCGGTGCAGCCCGGTCTCGTTCCCAGGGCGTCGAATTCCAAAGTTTTATCACGTCCATGAGCATCTCGTAGAGAAGCAGAACAGATCCTTTTTTTCTGTATGGGCGCTAACTCTAATGTAAAACCCGCCTGTGGCAAAATGAGATGATCAAAGCAGCCGGTACACCCAACGTGGTGAGGAGCGCGACGAGGTCCCAAGAGGCACCGAGACTGGGCTCGACTCGTGGCTCACACCCAGGACTCTGGGGGGTTCGCCTCCCCACGTCTGTAAGTATCTGCTGAAATCTAACCACGTGGGTTTCTGGCAAGAAGGTTTTCAAATGGACGCTAAGAAGGAGCGCCATGACATCTGTATTTGACCACCTGGGACGATAACAGGTTTGTCAGCGTTGTGCAGCAGCGCCATCTCAAGGCAGCAAGAAGCATCAGCGCTGTTAGATGTGCGGATGAACTGCGAAGTAGAAGTCCATTTCTTCCGTTTTCCGCTGGCAATGAGTGTTGCAGTTGTAGTTAATGTTTCTCTTGCTGCTGATTTTGCACTTAAACAATCATTCACGTTATTATATACGAAGAAGAAGGTCACTTATGAATGAGGAACCCAAAAGCATTATCACCTGACTCCTGAAAAGTTTAAAATCTATAATGCCTATCGCAGTTTTTGTTCACCATTTCCGCCGCAGCAGGGAACCGTTTTAAAATACTGATTAAACCCACTGCACACTTTTGGCCAACGTGAAAAGGCAGACCATCAAAATGGCGAAAAAAGGACGAGTGAATATCGAACTATACCAGAAAGACTTCACATATATCTTTATTCTAAAAATGTAAATACATCCAATGCCTAAATGTTTACTGACCATCAGACGTATCAACTTTATTAAGGGACGATAACGCAAAAAAAATCATTAATGAAGGTGTTTGCAACAAAACTTCAACTCCTTAAAGTTTCAGAAACATTAAATAACATATTCTGATGTACATTCACTGTGTGAAACTATTTATCAACCTCTGCTTGATGTTGTTGAATTCTATGATTCATGATTTTTTTTTTTGTACTGTTGAGTCACCGGGAAGCTCCAGCACAGTTTTCTGATGGATCGTCTTAAAATGTAAAAAAACTGTTTTTCAGCAACATCAACATCCATCTGTTAACCGAACGATTCACATCCCGTCAGTCAGTGAGTCAGCCAAAACAACCTGTGCTGCAGTTTTCAAAAGTGGCAAAACTCGGAGGTATTTAAAGTGAGGAAATAAAAAAAAAAGTCGGCCGAAGAAAAAAAAGGGAGAGATACAAACATTTCCGTGTGCTTGAGTAGCTCCGCCGCCTGCATCACGGCGAGACAACATCCATGACTGTCAGTCCTTGAGCAAGATGAATAGAGATACGCTGCAGTAAAGTACTGAGGTGAGATGATGTTGCTATAGAAACCAATAAATGTTTCCGCCTCGCACACACACACACACACGCGGCGCTGTAGTTAATGAACCTGACTACACAGAATGGCTCTCCCCATTGTTAAACACTGACACGGGCTTTCTGAAGAGATTTAAATAATGTAATGGAAATTAGCGCAGCTCTGCGACTCCGGACCATTTTTTTTTTTGTGTGGTTTTTTTTCAAAGTCAAGAGCTCGTGAGACGATCCTGAGCTGTTCCCCCCTTTGGGAAAACTAAACAGCAGAGGGCTGATTCACGGTCATTACACAATACCATGAAATTACACTCAGAAATCAATAGCGGGTCGATAAATACATAAACTCTGATACATTTGAACGTCGACAAAACACTCAGGGACATTTATGCACGATGTGTTTGCTCACATTAGCTCGACTCTTTTGGCAGTGAAGACGTCTTAATGACTTCAGGTGACGGCACATCACTTTTATTCTTTTTAGATCAACTAAAGCAATGAAGCCTTCCGACACACTTTCAGTGTTAGTCGAAGTGACAAAAGAATGAATGAATCCTTTAACCTATTCATCAAACACTGGGGGAACCCTGAACCATCCATCAGGCGATGAAAGGTGGAGTTTGTACTCGTCGTCCATTGAAGCGCGCTTCTTGTTAAGTTAACTTAGTTTGAAACCACGACTCTCTCGCTAATTTGTCCACCTGTGCCGCAGTAATTCAGTCGCCCACGCAGGCCTGTACAGGGCAGCTGTTAGCACTGCTGCCTCCTTTTCACACTCCAAGACCATGTGTTCGGTTAAAGGCTCACATCCAAGTAAGTTTCTTCTTCTCTATTAAAGGAACCACAGAAGGATCGCCCCGAGTCTTCCACCTCTGGGCTCCGAGACTAAACTTAGCCTCCGTTTGGCTCAACACCTGTCTTAACTATCTTGAATTAACAATTAAAGTATGTATATAAAGCACTTTAAAATGATTATGATCAATGATGATGATTAATGAAATGATGGTTAACAGTTAAATATGAAATAGAGACACAATATGAACTGGAAAAGGAAAAAAACAATCTTATCAGGTGGATCTTGAGCTGCTTTCAAGCACGACCGCAGATCTCGAGCCACGATCTCAAAAGGCGTTTTTACTTTTTAGACCCCGAGGCGAGTAGCAACCAGCGAACCCTGCTGTGTTCCAAGACGGCTCCTAAATAACTCAGAAGAACACTGGAGTCTTTCTCAAAATGTTGCTGGAAGTATTAGGACACATTCTTATTAGACAAAGAGGCATTTTGTGGCTTTGGTTTCAGATAATTTTGCAATGATTGCAGATATGTAAAAAAAAGAAAACCTACAACCAAGTCCACATACGGCGAGGATCACTTCACAGCACAAGGCTTTTCCCTGCAACAACAAGGCTATTTAAGATTTTAACTGAGCAGACAGATTATCATAATATGACACTGTTGTGTAACGTAACTAATATAATCTACATGTATTGAGTGAGCGTGGTTTCAAACTTCATCTTTTCAGTAATCTTCACATAAAATCAGGTGTTTAGATCGCTGACTATGGAATATAGACAGAGCTTCTCGGTCTGAAAAGTGAAGCCAATATCGAACTGCATTCTTTCCAATGGCCAACAGGGGGCTCCTCCACTGGTTTCAAAAAAAAGTTTGATTGCATGTAAGCTTATGAGGAAATGACCCCACTTCTCACTTGATTTAAAACCTCAGTAAACAGTTTCCCAGTGAGTTTATGGTCTCAGGTGTTAGTTTTAAGTCTTCTCAAACAAAACATGATGTTGATTTGGTAAATTATGGACCCATTTAGAGTGAAACAGAAAATGAAGCAGGGTGTGATTTAGGCTATAGCTACATTGCAGTTATCCCCAGGTTCTCTGTCAGGTCCAGTCAGGACAAAGTCCCCGGGGAGGGGGGGCGATCCTCGACCGAATATGGTCCACACGAAACTCAAAAATCCACAGTTTAAGACTGAGTCTAACATTACCGATGCACAAAGTTGACGTTTATTTAGAGAGATAAAAAGAAAATGAAAAATGCAGCTATTTTTATAATGTGGAGCTTCTATTTACTTTAGCGGGCTCTGCAAGTGATTCATTCATATTCAGGAAAGTTCAATAATGTTTTTGTGCAGTTACAGTAAAAAATACACATCGTGAGTCGACGCAGCTCAGTGTTGCAGCTCGCTCTTCCGTTAAACCATCAATGAATTCCACTGTGTGTCAGTGTGAATGCAACGGAATGATCATGAAACAAAAAAGCAATCTTTTTCAGAAGAAACCACAAACTCCTTTTAAAAAAAACAAAACAATCTTCTTAAGCATGTAGATATAAACTCAACCTGGCACATCCTCAATATGTCTGGATGCAAAGTGCAGGATCGCCTGCCAAGCTCATTACTGCGGGGGTCAAACCCGACGGCAGCTTCTAGAATGCTGGGTCAAGAGGATGCAAACACTGATGTCCAAGTGTTTTTGCGGATCAATGCAAAAGAACCTTGAGGCTTTTTTTTAAATCACATTTTGTTCTGGTGACTCAAAATACATGCAACAAATGGTGATCCAGCGCTTAAATGGTTCCAGAAAACCCCCCGAACAACCAGCTCGGCGAGCCTCTTCAGTAATGTAGAACGGTGCCCCCCAGTGTGCACACACACACACACACACAGACAAACACACA
>CAEMYA010000024.1:22026730-22038414 GCA_903131615.1 Diplodus sargus | reverse complement strand
AGACACACACACACACACACACACACACACACACACACAGACACACACGTGGTCACGCAGTGCAGCCAGATATTATGTAACAGCCACAGATGACATGACATTTGAATGGGAACTCAGTATGTTGAAGTGAAACTGAGTGAATGAAAAACAACTTGGTGAGCTTCAGGGTCTCATGTTTGGATCCTGGATCCAAGTTTCTTCGAGCTCGGTCCAGGAGTGTAAACGGCTGTCTGTCTTCATCGCCGTCTCACCACCTGTCTTTATATCTCCGTACAGTATCCCCCCCTTGTTTTGGCCTCAGTCTCACTCTTTCACTCAGTGTTTTGTCTCTCTTTCTTGTTCTTCACTCTTTTCTCTGTGCTCATTTATTCCAGAATCCTGATCCCGGGGTTAAAATGATCATGATTCCTCATTTAAACAAGTTTCACCTGCACCAGAATAGCATTATTTTGAAACGTATCCCCATATTTCTCAACCATCGGTCCTCTTAAGTACAGCCACACGAGAGGACACACACACTTTTTTTTTTGTCTCTCTGCCTTTCTTGCCAACTCCAGCCAGCGCTGGCGCACGCAGCGCTCAAACCTTTTCGCGCTTAGTCAGCTGAAAGTGCGGATGCATCGTCTGAACCAAAAAAAGCCTCTCTGCATTCCTGTGGCAGCATCTAAAGGAACATTTCAGTAAAAAAAATCAGCCGTGGCGTCCTAATGAGATCAAGATGGATTATGAGCTGCACTCTGCAGTGAGCTGCCAGCGCCTGACACGGCCCGTCGTACACAGGGCTGCTGTTCCCCAAGATGTAAAAGGGCAACTTTTAATCTCATTTCCCCCCTCGTGGAAAGGCATAATAAGTAATCGTGTTACCCATCAGCCCCGACTCTGTGCTCGGGTTATGTGCATTACTGACAGTGAGAAATGATCCGTCTGAAATTTAACCCCGCACTTACCTCTAAAGAGATATAGTGTGTGTGTGTGTGTTCGTTTTAATGTGCAGTGTGAGGAAGAAAGAGAGGGAAGAGGGAGGATATTCCAGAGACCAGAGAGAAGCGAAGTCAAAGGGCAACCGTCTGCAATTTCAAGACAAATCTCCTAAAATCTGCAGAGTAGAACAGCATTTACTCATCCAGCCAGCCCTCTAACATACACCGACTCAAACCGGAAAACCAAAACCTCCTTTATGCGCGAGGAAACCAGTCAGAACGGAATCTATTTATACCGTCAGTTTGCTTCCGAAGCCTTCCAGAAGCTTTTTATTTGTCCAACTGGACGGCTTTACTGGACGTAAAAAAATAAAGATACAGTTTCATGAGCGTTTTTAAAACAGGAAGCTCGGATTCACACGCTCGCTTCTGTGAACTGTCACCCGGATAAAGTCGATTTAATTGAATTTAGGGGTGTTGTGGTCATTTAGTAGCCTGTTTGACTCGCACGGAAATTGGCAGGCAAGAATAAATATGTTGTAACTTCACTTCTGATGTCATGAAACTACATTTCTTCATGTTCAGTTTCAGGGATGTTCACGCTTTTGTCCAAAGCGACTTACAGTAGTTGTGGCTGCCATGCAAGGTGCCGACCAGCAGATCAGGAACCAGCAACCTTCCAATTACAAGACACTGGCTCCACCTCTGAGCCACAGCCACCTTCAGGATCTCAGACACAGATGTGTCACACCAAAACATCCAAATGTAGGTTTTATTTGCTGCTTTTTACTAGCAACAGTTGACAAGTTAATGAATGCATCGATGGCTAAATTAACGTAATGGTGGCTGAAAAATAAATGAGCAGTTCCATATTAATTAGAGATTTTAATCAAGTGGTACCGAGGAAGAGGCTGCTCTTGATGATCTACTCTAAAATGATTCATCGTACCAAATTTAATTGTATTATCATACTCGGATCTTGTTTTGTTTTTTTATTATTTGACAAAAAGCTTCTTCCTCCCACAGACCGAGTGTGAAGCTGAGTAATAACTTCAGTAAAAAATCTCTTTCAGAGGGGAAAAAGGAAAAATAAAAACAGCTCGGGTTTTCAAATAAATCCTCAGATTCCCTTGTTACCGGCTCAGCCAAGTGCATTAATGGAGTAAAAAACAAGCGCACCTCCAGTCTGTGAACGCCATCAGATGACTCAGTTATAGATCATCAGTTGCAGCAGTTTTCCATCCTCCCCCCCTCCTCCCTCCCTCCCCCACCACAGTCCAGTCATCCCTTCCACATCCAGGTCCCAAACATAACTCCTCCAGCCGGGCACACTCATAAAGCACAATTAACTTCTTTAGCTCCGGCTTATAAATATTCATTAGCTCAAGCATGTTGTCATTTTGTTCAAAATGATTGCAATCGAATTAGCATAATTAAACATTATCTATGGTGATGCTGGTGGACGAGCAGCCGCGGCGAGACTCCCCAGCCGTGTTTCGATGTGTGTCAGCGCGGCGGAGAAGCTATGATGGATAATATAATTATGTTTGGGAGACAATGGGAGCCCTGCGGTATTGTTATTAATGTGCTCTGTTAATAACGACGCCCCCCCACATGAATAGGCATGTCTGCCAGAGGTTTTCTATGACTGTGTGTGTGTGTTTGTGTGTGACGATGAAAGGTGGAAAGTGTGTGTTGTGTTTGAGTTTCAACCAATACATCAGGAGAACAATCACGTTTTAATTGACTCTCTTTCTGAATGTGCCCAAATTGTTCATTTTCTGGTTTTTAGGTAAACTGAATGATCAATTTTCTTATTTCTGGCTCGAGAGAATTCCTGTTGCACGATCACAAAACCTAAAGTGCTGCTGCAGCAGTCGAGTGTTAAACTTCAATAAAGCTGAAGAACGTTTAAAAAAGATTTATGCAGTTCAGTTTTATGGCGTTAGCGAAGCTCCCAAAAAACACTGGATCCCACACTTCCCATGATGCAACTTGAATGCTGCTGTATTGAATAAATGACCGTGCAAAACTGAAACAAAACACACAGGTGCTCCATTAATAAGGAATCACATGGGTGTTTTATTGAGGTCAAACATGGACTCAAAAAGTCGGTGGTGGTTTTTATTCTGAGGCAGTTGTGTGGTCATTTTTTTTTTTTACTATTTCTGTACTTTCATTTTTTATTTTGGAGGTAGAGCATCCTGGAAAAGCTGCACTGCCCGAAGTGGGAGCCAGATATCTCAAGTAAGAAAATAATAAATTAATAAATAGAGTTGAAATGATGTTCAAAGTGCAAATGTTGAGCTCAGAGTTGACTGGTGAAGTAGTGACAACATATTCTGTCCAAGTGTATGAAAGGTTATCAAAACAAATCTGCGTGTCACATCTCATTAGTCTGTCCGTCAGTCCCATCACGGTCTGAACGCTGTTCTGAGACATTTTGTACTCCAACAAGAACAATACTCTCAAGGGAAACGCTGAGTGTGTGTGATTGTTTTGACATTTAAATGTGCAGATATCAGTCTGAGATGACATTATGAGCTTTAATACCCTTTAAAACATTTCTTTCCACAGGACTTTTGCAGGTCTTGCCACGCTCGATCTAAAATTACACCTCCTGTTGCAACTCGGATGAAATCCTGCGATGAACTCATCCATAAACCATCCAGTGTTTCTGTTGCTCCACGTGTGTCTGGGCGTGTCCGTCCGATGACAGCTCGTGTCAGTCGACGAGATTCATCTCTCTTTTTTTTGCTGATCTTTCATGTGTTCTGCGGAGCACTTTGATGGAGGCCGTGTGCTGAAACATGTTGGTTAAATACTGTAAACAGCAGACTCCACCAGTAAACCCTCTGCGTTGCACAGCCATTTTTCAACACATTATGTCCACACGGATAATATAACATATAATGCACATTTTGAGATTTAAAAGAGTCTTACTATTGGAAGATATCAGTTGTAAGTTCATTTCTTTGACCTTAAAAGCCCTTTAAAGTGTTTCTATGAGCAGCACCTTTGCATGTCTTGCCATGCCAGATTTAAATCGTGCCTCCTGTTGCAGCTGGGAGAATCCTGGCATGAACCCATCTACAGATCTACCTGATCCTCCACGTGTGTTGGGCGGGTCCCTCCTACAAGAGAACTCATCAGTCGACAAAGATTCAGCTCTCTGGTTCCAGATTATTGTCTCATCCATTCTGGTTAAACACTCTGACGACGGCCCTGTGCAGAAATGTGTCGCTTAAATGCTCTAATGAGCAACAACCGTCGAGTTGCAGAGTTATTTTTGTGGCATTTTGGAAACTTGAGCTCAATTCAATTCAAAACTACTATATTTTTCCTCGAGGGGCAATTAAAGACACGTGGAGTTGCTGTACGCAGACACAAAACAATTCAGATAGAAGAAAAAAGATTAAATAAACTAAATAAGATAATTACAGTATGTGCATGAGGTGCAAAGTAGCGTTGATGTAGCTGAGTTGTGCATGAAGTTAGTGCAAATGTGTAACTGTGAAACGCAATAGAGCGGGAGAGGAAGTGGGAACTGCAGTCAACATCATATTCTGTCCACGAGGTTCTGTGCAAAAGTTTATCACAACAAATATGTGTTTCACATTTCACGAGTGTGTGTTTCATTCCCGTCACGCTCTAAATGCTGTTCTGAGGACATTTCCACTCTATTAAGAAGAACGCTCTTGAGGGAAACGCGGCGTATGTGCATGTATGAGTGTGCATAAGAAATCAGTCTTCAGCTCAGTTTTTTTTGTTTTGCGTGTCTTCATAGTTGTCATGCCGACACTTAGATCTAAAATTATGCCTCCTGTTGCAACCCGAGCGAATCCTCAGATGAACCCTGTCTACACATCCACGTGTTTCCCCACGTGCAGCTGGGCGTGTCCGTCTTACGAGAGCACTCCCTGTACGGCCGAAAAGCCGAGTAACTAAACAGAGACACTGGGTGAGTCATACGGGCGTGTGTGTGTTTCTTTTTTTTTTTTTAGAGTGTGTGAGTGTTCCCATCCATTCACCACAATAACACAGACCTCACAGGCCAGCGGCTCCGTGCCCAAACCCATCCGTCCTGATGACAAGCGGTGTTTACATAGTGATGGTTACTTTCAGACAGACAAGCTCGCAGTGAAGTTTGATCTATGTTCTACAATAAGCAGCATACGTGATGGAGGAGCCGGCCGACCTGAAGTTCCCCCCGCCCCCCGTTAATCTCTTGATCTACCGTTGAGTCTGATTTCTCTCATCACTCTTTACTGCAAGTGAAAAAGAAATATCCACCGCTGGAATGAGAACATTAAGTCACTGAAACACTTTCAGGAGTTATGATGAATAAATCGCAATGTGTTGAAATACGCCGGGCCGTTTGCCTTTGAGCTCAGGAGGAAGTTAAAGTACAACGGCGGCTTTTTAAAACTTTAGCACCTGTAATCTCTGCAAATTCAGGCAGAAATGTCGTTGCACCTGTGAAGCTGAACTCCAGCCGAGTAATTCGGACGTCTGTATTGTTGGTCCGATGACTTTTCTCCCCGGAGACGTTTTTCCGCTGTGTGAATTCAAACATCTTAACAGAAGCTTACTTTTTGTCTTTGAGCAAATTTCCATCTCGCTCTCTCTTTTGGCTTTTTCACTCCTTTAAATATTATTTTTTTCTTACCACATCTGTTTCAAAGGATTGCATCAAAGCCAGTCATTTGAATCATCCGCAGTGGCAAAAGCTAAAAAAATTTAAAAAAATACGTGCCAACCGCTGAAATGTATCACCGCTCACGTCGTGCTGCTACATTTAACGCATGAAACTACAAAGAACGCTTCTTCCTCCAGCGGCTCTTGTTCTGAACAGACTTAATTCACAGTCGGAAGAAAGTAGGAAGCGGCTGCAGAGACCCTGAGAGGGAGTACAAAGACATGCAGACACATCTTTAGTGAATCGTCCTGTTATAGCCACGCAGTCATAGTTTTTGTTGGCGATCAGGTTGGTGGATAAGTCAACAACAAACCTCTGAATGGTTGAATCAAATATGATCGGCTGTTTATCATTGAAAAGTGGATAAAATATGTACAGAGGAGATTCAATATCTGAAGATATCATGATGGATTTATTGTGCAAAGTCCCCAGAAAGACACTGTGAGGGCTGCGATCGCAACAACAAGCCCAAGTTAGAAGCACACAGCTGTCAAGTTTCATACACGAATATGAAATGTTTTCAATAAACAGTTGTAAAATATTTATTTTCTTTTTAAAGGATGCAAATGTCTTATATGATCATGTCAAATTAAAACGCTCTGCCTGTCTCTCAAGTGTCAGCAATAATAACTCAACAATAACATGCAATAATTCACTTATTATGATGATTAACATTGTCAAACGGTCGGACGGTTTGGTTTTTTTTCAGCACCAAAACTTCTTGGCAAGTTTTAGTAACAGAGCAAACGTAAGACGACTTTGTTCCGTCTCGTAATTAACAAAACTAATGCAAGTTATGTAAGTTACGTGACTCACATCGCATACTGCAAGTCCAAAGTTACCTCGGTTGTGTAACATGATTTCAAAATGAATCCCTTTTGATTCGTGCTCACAGGCAGGATGTAAAACCTGATCTCCAGAGGGAAAGTCCAGCTTATGACCCATCCAACCGCCCCGACCACACCCCAACAGACGTCTGTCGCTCTTATACAACTGCACTGGTTAAAGGAGCGACGCTACAGAGGCACCTACAGCATCAGACAGGGTGGATTTAATGTTAAACAATCCGTTGGGAACGTCTCACGGAGAAACAAGGATACGATTCACCTACGATTCACAGCAGCCGGGATCCCTGACGAGACGGGATGCTCAGACCGGGGCGCAGAGTTTAGCCCTGATAGATGGGGAGATTTTTTTCCATTAACCTCCTGTGCAGTTCAGTTCTGAGCAAAAGATCTGGTGACTTATTGGAAGAAAACACATCTGAGATAAATCATAATGAAAAAACTAAAATTATCTCACTCCACTGCCAGCAGATATTTTCCCTTGTTTGTACAAGAAAAGAAAAGAAAAAGGAAAAAGGAAGCTCTGATATTTTTTCTCTCTCGGCACAAGAACATTAGGTGCAGAACATATTGATCTGATATTATTACTTCTCATTATGGAGCTTATTTTACGTCGCGAGGCTGAGAGCGACAGCCAGGACCTGAGAAATGGAAAAAGGCAGAAACATGCTGTCATTTCATGTCATGTAATTGTCACAGTTAAACGACTCTGGCAGCTGTGACACTTGGAAATCACAGGTCAGGACTTCAATACTCGGCAGTCAGAAGAAAAGTAGACGGTATCCGGCTCGCGGCCCGCGGCGCTCACTCAGAGTTCACAGAGGGCGTAATAAAGGAAATTATACTAATAACTGGTGGGGGGATATGCATAGCGGGTTATGTAATTGTACTCTATATCAATCAATAAAGTCTTGACCTGGGAAATGAGCCCGGCATTAAGTCTGGGAGGCTGTTCCTCGGCACCTGCTGTGAGGGCTGAAATGAAAATCAGCATGCAGTGAAAAGGAGGAGCTGCAGCAGTGCAGAAGGTCTGTGTGGGTTTAATATGCTGACTGACAGGACTGCAGCGTGTGCAATGCATGATGGGGAGGCGGGCAGTCGCATGATTTTGTTATGCTTCCCCAAACTGAACTCGTTCACCGCAGGCTGTTCAAATAGAGCCAATACACCAAATAACACACGATAAAAAGCACCGGTTTTATAGATTTAGCAGCTCAAATGTGCACTGATTTCTTTTTAAAGATCCCACAGTGACAACAGGTTGTTATATCGCACATTAACAGCTGGAGACGTCGTTAGTACACTGAATTGTAAAGTCAGCAAAATCCAAACTAGAAACTTCACAAAAACTACAAACTCCCACAACTTCTGTTTTTGGCACGGTAATTAAATAGACGGTTCACATTTAATGCTTTGTCTTTTATATTCCATCGATCATGTGAGCGTGTAAAGAACTCCACAAGCAGCTCGACTGGAGAAAATAAAGTATCACTGCGACATTCTCACGCCATTAAATGTCTGTTCAGCTTCTTCATTTACATTTATGGCCTTTAGAATGTTTTTTATCGTCCTCTATCTATTTTTATTGTTTTTATTTTATTGTTCCACCTCGACATATTGTTTTTTTCCTGTGTTGTGCTCATTAGTCTCCCATTGTTTTACTGCTTATATTTATCTTGTATTTTTTTATTAGCTTGTCAGTTAGCTCGACAGGCTTCTGAACTGAAGCTGCTGTACAAAGTGATGTTTGATTAACTGGCAGATTTTCCTTTTTCTTCTGGACATTCTGATTTCCGGTCGCTGTGTCCGTGTAGGAATGATCTGCTGCCGAGTTCTTCCTGAGACAGAAGCTCAGACTTCATTAACAGAAAGATGAAGGAAACAATGAGTATCTGGATTTTCGGTTTGGTTGATAATTTCACTTCCTTTGTCCTGGAGGAGAATTTAAGGAGGAACTCATACACTCACACAGGTGTTTTTCACTTCGTCTGATCGAATGGGATGAAGGTAGCCGGAGCTGTGCAGAGAATAATATGCAGTCATCAGACGTAATTAAAAGAGGTAATGCTGAGCACCTACTCCTTGTCACAAACGTTTAACAGTGACATAGTTTCTCTCTTCATCAGGTCAGACCCAAAGCATGTAGATAAACAGTTACACAGAGAGAAAAGGTGCATGAAGGAAAAACAAAACCATACATCGAAACATCAAACGTTGGATACTCGTATAACTTAAATTTAAGTGCAATATCAGACTCATCATCTCGTGAATCAAGATGTATGTTACCTACATGCACAGCAGCCGGTTCTCATTTGCAAAGTGTAAGATAGTGCAGCTGGTCAGTGAGCCGCTGACTCTTCTACGGTCACATCTTAAACCTTCCTCTCCAGAGACCAGAGTTCGAGTGAGAATTGGTTTAATTGTTTAAGAAAAGACGATACTTTGGGTTAAAGTAACTCTTTAGTCACGTAACTTATCAAGGTGTCACAGAGACATTAAGGACACATGTAAGCTCTGAGCTTCAGAGTCATTAGGGCCACTTCATGTAGGTTGCTAAGGCTAACGTATCGTAGCGTAACTTGTGCTACATATCGTGATGTTACATACGTGACTATGACAAATTACATAAGTTACATGACTAAACATATTTATTTGAACCTAACAAAGTAGTTTAGTTGTCGAAACACAGCCAAACGTTTATAATAGTCCACAAGTCATGTCAGAAAATGTAAACTGCTTGTCAGCAAGTTGCATATTATGTATTATTGCTTAGTTGATCATGGAGTCGCTCACTGATGCAAAAAGGTTTCATGCAGTCATCATTTGAAGCTTAAGACCGCTGATCGTAGTGCACTTTGTGACGTGATGGGAGAGAGAACGTGTTGTTCAGAAATACGTTGTTTGAAAGTATATTAAGAGGAAATCTTAAAAATGTGCATCCATGCTGTTCCCTGATAGCCCAGCACCAACAGTCCGTGATGTGCATATTCCTCCTCTATCAACAAATAATAATGATGAAGCCGATGGCTGCGCCGCCCCAAAGAACAACAGGAAGTGGAGTGAGACGTCAATCAGGTTCCTAAGAAAACACGGTGAGGTGATGATGGGAGCTAGAAGGCTTAAACACAGGTGTGTTTTGGGGCTTGTGTTGTTGGCGAAACACCAAAAGTCGGATGTTGTTGCTTCGGTGACTGACAGAAAATGGCGGCGGGCATCAAAAACCAAACGGCAGGCTTCAAAATGTCCCTTCAGAAACTTGTCAGCGGCATCAAAACACTCCGTGGGTATTGCTACAGGAATCAGTGTGAACGGCTGTTTGCAGTGATTGACTGTGTAACCTTTAGGCGAAGGTGCAGTCTCTCCCAACAACCACCAGGCCAACTGCTCCCCAACTAACACTTCAGCAAGAACGGCTGAAAAAGGTCAGCGCTGAGCGGCCCGGTCAAAATGATTGTCATAGGTTTGCAGGGAGAAAATCTTTCACTTCTTTATAGGTCAATGAAATGTTTCCTATAAAAAGGTCAGAAATGTACGTCTCGTCTCCCTCCTCTCCTTCAGAGACACATGAAAAAGCCGCGCTAAAAAAGTTTCAGCCTCGAGTTTTAAAAAAACTTCCACGCCGGCCGGAGTCGTCGGGAGCAGATGGCGCAGGAGATACGAGCGAAGCTTCAGCGAAACGAGCCACAACGCCACCATTACACACAAACTGTAATAATCTCTCCATCGAATAAGAAAAAAAGGGAGGGAGGAGGGGAAAAGAAAAAAAATCTAATAAGCATATTAACGATGAGAGAGGAGTGAATTTTAATCACAGATAAGGATTTTATCAGCCTTTTGCGGGCATAAATCTGTTCCACACTTTAGCCTGTCTGGAAGATATTACCGACTGGATCGAGCCCGCGTGAGAGCGAGTGTGGGGGGAGAATGTCAGTTCATTATGAAAACATTAACTCCAAAATCCATTTGTTTTCCACGCTAAAAGGGGTCCAGAGCAGAATACTAATCCAATCTGCTCTGAATTATGAAATCATTAATATAAATTTAATAAAATTTGTGGGTTATCCTTTTAATGTTTCTGGGGTTTTTTCCTTTTTTTTTTTATATCAGGCCACACTCCAGCCGTACAAAGAAGGCCCTGAGAGTCAATTCTGTAATTAAGACACATTAACACATAACACCTAACAGACTGGCTCAATTACCACAACGGCTATTAAATTATATTGGAGCGAGAGGCGGTGGAAACGCTGGTGTTAGTTATGGAAACTGTTATCCGCATATTTCCATCGTCGAGTGCGTTTATGAACTTATAACGAGCCGCCGGGAAGGAAGAAGGACTCACATTCTCGTACTCGAAGCTTGTTTGAAAGGCGGCTTTGAACCTCGGCAGCATCATTTATTTGTCGCCGTTCAGCGCGATATAGGGACTCAAATACAGATTTATCTCAAGCAGAGTGAGTTTATTCAGAGGAATTCACAGGAATAAATAAGGTGAATGCAGCCGCTGGTGTCGAGACGTGGCTGAGCTGGTGCGCTGCCTTACAGAAGAGATGATGAGACTTAACATTCAGCGAAGGACATGCGATATAAAGAGGACGATTCAAATCCCTTTGCATATTACATACAGCATATAAAAAATTCAGCCGTCCTCCTCTGAGTGCTCCGGCTGCAGAGATACAGTTTCATTGAGCTGTGGAGGGAAGGCAGCGGTCCAGCAGAGCCATCAACTTATATAATGAGAATGTTAATGTGCACTTAAAATGAAATGTATGTGGTTCGAGAGTTTCCCTGGAACATTCACACCGCTGTAATTTGGGGTTTTGAGGCATATTTGAGAAGCCTCAGACGTGCCGTCCACACAGTCAGGAGCGTGGACATGTTTAAGTCATCACTGCACATTGACAGAGAGTCTGGAAGGTGATCCACTTCCTGTGCTGTGGCGCCCCCTGCTGGATGACTGGGGTGCTCACACGGTGGTTCCACAACTATGGACTTTGACCTTTGACCTCTAAAAACAAAGCAATTGCTGTGTTTCAATTCAGGGTCTGAAGGGCATTTGAAGGGCAATTACGTCCCAATCCGAAGGCTCCTCCTTCTTTTCCCTGTTTTTGGAGGATGCACTGCTACGATCCTTTGTGGCTTCACATATCCCAAGATTCTTTGTGCGCCCAAAAAAGAAGAAAGAGAGAGAGAAAATGGCGACATCACGTGGCGTAGATCCGG
>CAEMYA010000024.1:22006145-22026554 GCA_903131615.1 Diplodus sargus | reverse complement strand
TAATTCACAAGAAAAAAAAAAAAAATCAAGTAATAGAAACCACCATAAGTTTTATTACTTACGTTAAGACAATTTCTGGCAAAATTATGCAAGAAAGCGAATAACAAACAAACTAAATTTGCTAACATATCCAGAACAGAAATCTGAACTAAAATAAACACCTCAATGTGCATTCAAGACATTTTATTTCCATTAGTCTGAAAAACAACATGTTACACACATGGCCCAAATTCTCAAAGTTGACCAAACCTTTGAACAAATGTTTTCACCTGCAGTGTCTCTCTTCAAGGACACAATTAGTGTCCAGAATATTGTAGAAAGTGTGCTTAATATCCCAAAAGTTATCAAACTTATTTTACATAAAAGAGCTTTTAAGAAAGTCACTGGGAAGAGTCAGAGTTTTGACTCTAACAAACGAAAGACATCTCTTAGTCTTCAGGATGGAAATTAAGACATCACTAACCATGTGAACATAAAATGTAAAGCACATTTTAAACAAACTTTTGAAAGTTTTGAGCGAATGACCTCGGCTACGTAAAGCATAATGTCTTCAGAGGATGACGTGGTGGTGGGGAGGTGAACAGGGGCCAGAGGCAAACAAACCACAAGACAATATGGAGAAAGGTCTTCAGGAATTACTTTCTATAGAGCAAGTTGTAACTGTTCTTGCATGTCATGTTGGCCATGATGTCCGGAGACGACCAAGAAATGTAGTGATTGTAAAGCAGACAGGAAACAGCGGATTGTTCACTACATTGAGTTTATTCAGCACATTTGTTTCCATCAAACATTGTGCGCGTTGACTCTGACTCACAAAAAAACACAAGCCACCTCAAGCAAGTGTACAAACTGTTTTGGAAATTAGAGGTTTTTCCATAAAAGTTCTAATGTGATATTCTTCAAAATGCTTTAAAGGAAACACGACTAATGTCACACAGGAGCAGAGATGGTGGACAGGAAGATCAGTGGATGAAGTTTATTTCCGGATATCAGCATCAAAAGGAGCAGAGAAAGCACACACAACAGATAGTTTGACAAAGACTGGACATAAATACAAACTGAACTAACGAGGGGATGTTGTGCAGGTGTGCTGATGTGCAGGAACACAGGTGAGGGGAATGAAGAGAGCTGGGCTGATTACACAGATGCAAGACAGGTGTGAAGGGACAATCAGCTGGTGAGGAGACACGAGAACACAGGAGGGAAAAACAGCCAAAGACACCTCAACAGTCCAGAACACACAAATGAAATGAAGCCGAGATGACAGAACCATGACAGGCAGAGCAGTTTAGGGTCAAGAGGAACCTTTCAGCCACTAACACGACCAATTACATCATCTCAATTTAAAGTATTTTGATTTTAAACATGTACTGTAATCACCTTATGTTATTTCTAAGGTCAACAGGGTTGTAGGTTTGTGACTCTAATCAAACTACCACCCACAGCCATGAGAGGGCAGCACCACACCATCATTTCATCAAAGTATAATGTTTATATATTATAACTTTATAATTATATCTTCTGCACAGTACATTGAATTAAAGACACGTGGATTGAACCCTGAGAATATCCATCTTTGTGCAAACAGAAACCGTTACATGGAAAGTTGCCTTGTTCAGCTTTAATGTGCAGAGGGACAAAAACAACTACACACACACACACACACACACACACGCTGCAGTGATCCCCAACGTTAAATTTATAGCTCATTTCAGATAAATCAGCTTTACAACATCCCTGAACGGACCCACAAACCACAGCGACTGTGTTCCTGCAGCAGAGGTGCAAAGAGAGACCTATTTTCAGGTCCATGTACTTTTAAGAATCACATAAATGGAAACCCATCGACTGACTCACAAGCCGCGCGCTGAGATACAGCTATTGTTTCTGGAAGGGTCTCCAAACATGAAATTACTTTGGAATGGAGATCGGTCATCTCACCCTGCTGGCTTCAACGCCGCAATAAATCACCAGGTTAGGACAGAAACCTTCTGCGTTTTTCATCAGCTGCTGCTGCTGCGTGGCTGCGGCTGCTGACGGTGTCGTAGCTGTCGGCATCATCCATCTGTCGGGTCGAACGGATAAATCTCTCACAGGTGGACAGATTCCTCAGATAGACTTCGAACACATTGAACTACAAGAAGTGCAAGAGAACAACTTGATTTCCTGACTCAGATTCTCTTTGCATATTTTCATGTAAATTGTAATTGTTTTACAGGATTTGCACGTTTTTTCAAATTACATTTCCTCTCAGCTCACTTTTCGTATTCTAGATGTGCAAATGCGTTAAAGTTCCAATATGTCAACAAGAACATGCACTGAAGGGTCATGAGTTGGTTGCCACAACCCGATCAGGCAGCGTTCCACTCGCCATTCACACTTTGCAGGAGCTTGCAATATGTAAAAACAGCTTCAGTCAACATTAAATGCACACGGTGAGTCAACGGAGCCCAAAAGTGGAAAAAGATCGACCTGAGATTTGTTACCTCATTGCAGCAGTAAAACCAGGAAGCATCGTAAATCACTTTGACTGAGTGGTGACAACATATTTCTCTCTCGCTGCTCCTTCTGGGAAGAAAATTAGGAAAAAATTAAAGGGTAGTGAAATCTGTTGAGGAAGTATGGAATCATCATCACCTTGTCAACGTTTCCATCCAGCAAAGGTTTTCTGCTGCACCAGCACATGCTCAGACTGTGACTGTGATGCTGACTGTGTATGAGTATGTGAGGGGAACAGAAACTAAAAAATGATAGGAAAAACAAATATTTATACAAGTATACATATATAGTTTTATGTAAATGATTGGTAGACACAATATAGCAACAAAAGAAGAAAGAAGGAAGATAAGACAAGCTCAACAAAAGTTAGAACTTTCAAGAAAGAAAGAAACAAAAAGACAAAGAAAGAAAGAAAGAAAGAAAGAAAGAAAGAAAGAAAGAAAGAAAGAAAGAAAAGGAACAAACAAACAAACAAAGCAAGCAAAAAAAGTGAGAATTGAAGAAAAACTGAAACTAAGAAGCAAAAAAGAGACTGAAAGAAGAAAATAAAAGAAAGAAAGACAGAAAGAGACAGAAAGAAACTAAGAAAGACAAAGAAAGAAAGAAAGCAGAAAGAAAGAAAGAAAGAAGCAAGAAAGAAAGAAAGAAAGAAAGAAAGAAGCAAGAAAGAAAGAAAGAAAGAAAGAATGAAAGAAGAAATAAAAGAAAGACAGACAGAAAGAGACAGAAAGAAACTGAGAACGTCAAAGAAAGAAAGAAAGACAGACAAAGAAAGAAAGAAAGAAAGAAGGTAAACAAGATGGAAAGAAAGAAGGAAAGCAAGATAGGAAGAAAAAAGAAAGCAATAAAGAAAGAATGAAAGAAGAAAATAAAAGAAAGACAAAAAGACAGAAAGAAAAAATGAATGAAAAAACAAAGAAAAAGAAAGACAGAACGAATGAAAGAAAGTAAAAACAAAGAGAAAGAAAGATGAAGACAGAGAGGGAGAGTCCGAGGCCCGGTGCTGATTCTGTCAGCTTCTGTTTGAAAGGTGGCTCTGCTCCGTTAAACGGCTCTAATTTAGGAGCTCGAGGTCTCAGGTGGGCCGTAAGTTAACGGCTGTCTGGCCGGCTGCAGAGCGCTCGCTGCTGTCTGGACTGGGTGCCAGCCAAACGCAATACATCACACACTCCCATAGAGGAACACACATTCTCCTCCAGCCGACCTCGCCACGGTAAATCTGCTGTGTGTGTGTGTGTGTGTGTGTGTGTGTGTGTGTGTGTGTGTGTGTGTGTGTGTGTGTCTCAGTGCTTGTGTCAGAAAGGCTCCGTCTCTATTTATTCCCTTTCAGCCTCCTCGCTGTGTTTGATACATACTTTTCAGCTCGAGCATCATTCACTCGTAACTTGACTCGGCCGACGAGAGGCAGCGAGAAGATTCACGTCCACGACGACGAGTTTGCGTCTTATTTATAGGCCCAATTACCATAAATCGCACAGTTAATCTCAGCACGTCCCCCTCACAGTGACGAGGTATTGTTCAGACAGCTATATTTTCATTTCCTGTCCCACATAGTTTACGGAGAAGACAGGACTGTTTGACGTGATCTTGAATTTTCCACCTGTGGTAATGGCTCGGTAATAAAATCTTAGGTATGTTATTTCTCAGACGGACTATTATGTGACGTCATTCCTCTTCACCTTTAAGGTCAGGGTTAAATTCATATTTGTTTTGCCCATTTGTTATAATACCAGATTATTTAAAGCTTCTGTCTTCAGACCATTGATTTAGATATGGAGAAATCCTTTATGGGGGAAAAAATTGTGGATGAAACCTCGAGAAGAGCGACAGAGGAGGATTTCTCTCCCAGGACAGACAGAATATATATCTTGGTACAGAACAGACCAACAAAAACATTAATTTTGTCTGTTTTTATGAACCAGATTCCTTGGAAGCAGAAGGTAATGCAGCTGAAATGTTTACCTTTACAACCTGTATCCTGTGTTCACTTGGTCAAAGTTTACCCTCATTTTCATCTTCATGTAAGAACAATATTAGCATTGAGTTGTGTTGTGTAAACTTAAGGAAGTAACATTCACGTTCGTTCATGTGTGTGAAGCTGCAGACGGTGGGAGCTGTTGACACGTCAGCGAGAGGTCAGTCTGAGGCTGCGATGTCCATCAGCGCTCTGCAGTCTCGTGCTTTTCGTACTTTCATGACAAAACCATGAACATCTGCACTCAGAGGTGTGCTGCTGCTTAAGGTAAAGTCCAGACTGATCATGCAGTTGTTCTCTGAAATGAGGTTATACTTCTAGATTAGAGGCGATCAGTGACTGAAAGGGTTCCTGTCTTAAATCGTCTGAAGATCACTGAGGACAAAGAAATTATCTTTTCACCACAAGAACCACACAATAAATACTGTTTTTGGGGTAAATGATCTCATTCAAAGACAAAAATTTAGGGGTTTTGTCGTTCGAGTGACTTTTAAAGGTGCATTTTGTAGTTTTGGGACATAAATTGTAATCAGCAGAGAAAGATCATCAGTGACTCAACAACCAAACTCTCTTGAACAACCTGACCACACAGATTTATACTGTTTTACTTTGTCAATATGTGGCGGACCCTGCCACCTTTCCAGCTTCAAGCGGTGTGTTCTGGGAGCTTATTTTTCCTCTGGGGACAGCTTGTTTATCCAGCTATGAGTATTACTGTAATAGCTCGCACTGGAGGACGTCCAAGATGGAGACAAGTAGAATTAATCACATCTCTCTTGGTTGCTTGGTGTTTTTTTATTTTTAAATACAAGCTGGTCTCTGAGCTCGGGGTCACTGGATGTGCTCTGAGTTAGCAGAGACGGGCTGCAGCTGTTGGGTGCCGGAGCAGCTATCGGCATAATGAAGCTGGGTCTGGATCTGTGTGGGTGTCACGGGACCTGAGGAGGTGCAGCCTTCACCCAGGACTGATGAGGAGGCCAGTGTTGGTTTAAATACCTTTATTTGGGGCCATTCAGCGAGCTCTGAAGTTCAGCAGGTTTAACCACAAGGTATTTGTGGTAGAACTGCATTAAAACAAAACATCTTGCTGGAATTTCTGGTCGGAGGTACGCCAAGAGAAAGACAGAAAAAATGTTGGTTTTTTTTCCACACGGGGATCCAACTTGGAACACAGCGGCCACAATTAGGAAGTTATAATTACGTTGACAGTCACGTCCTCTAATTGCTGACCAGAAACAACACAACTTCTAACCGGTGCCAAACATGAGAGGGAATTTGTACTTTTCTTGATTTTGTTTAGGATCTCGCTGCACATACGCCCTGCCCCACTTCACATACTGTTTACTCAGCTAACCAACCCCGACTGAAAACCCGAGCCGAGCAAAACAACTTCTGCCAGCCTGCAATCTTCAACATCTCATGTGGTTTCAGCCGCACAGTTGCTCGCCGGCTAACGGGGCATGCTAGGCTACAGGAGGCGCAAGAAATGAGCGTGTGCCTGCGAGGGCTTATAATTAGAAAATGTTCCACTCGTTTACTCGTTTGCAATTACAAGGCCCTCCGCAGAGTGTTATTAAAGACTCATTTTGTCCGGTTGTGCCCCTGAAATGGCTCCCATGTGGTGTTTGTTTGCCTTCGCATGGCTGGCGCGGACGCTGCACTTCGCTGCTGCCAGCAAGAAATGGCTCTCGTCAAAATGTTAACCTTAGGATTAGCTTTCTTTAGCACGGACGGAGAGGAGGTCACCGAGAGTACAGGCTGTCACCGAAAATTAAATACACATGCAGAGTGTGTACACAAACTCATGGGAGCAATTTTTCTTTTCAACACTCAAACAAAAAAAACAAGGAACATCTTTCCGTCCCCTTGTCTTTGTGGATGCAAAAAAACAAAACAGCTTCATTGGATGTTTCCCTTCTTCTTCTAACCCACCACAGGTTTAAATCAAACTGAGATGTTTGTCCGTGTTTTCAGATGAGTTTTAAAATGCGATCATATTGTTTTTAAGAGCCTCGTCCCATGACCATTTCAAAAATAATCCGGTAATTACGCTCAGAATAATTACAGAGGTTTAGAGACTGACCTTGTGCGAAGGAAGGAGGCATGTCTCGTCAGCGGTCGTCCAGGGAAAAGTAAAAATGGCGTCTTTCTGTCTGCACCCTGCTATCAAGAGGTTATGGTAAAGATGGCTGACAAAACAAGACAGCTTTATCTTTCACGCGTTGCACCATTCAGCCGTGACGTATTGTGTGACTGTGCTGCATAATACCACCGAATTCTTCCATACCTGTCCTTCCTTTTCAGTCAAGGTATTGATAGGAAATGAAAAGCTATATTCATCACTCCAGTTTTTTTTAAAAGGGTTTGATTCTCTGCTTTTTTTAAATGCACCATATGTCCTTTTTACTGCCCTTTCAGCAGGGGATCATGGTGTTTGATGCCTTCAACCACCAGAATTTCTGATGAAGTCTGTCAGGCAGAAATGTTCACGGACAAGGTAATAAATTAATGTTTTATTAACATAATCTTTAGCCATGTTTACCGACTTCTCTCCTCACTGTCAGATGCATCATTTGACATTCCCCCAGGAAGTGAACAGGCGAACAAATGAAATGTTATCTTGACAAAATCATGAATTTCTCTGGGTTCAAACATTGTTGGAAATACTTAAGATAATGTAAGTACACAACTAAAGAAAATAAACTGTGGTTCGATCATTAAAGTCACAGATTTGGAGATACACACTGTACTTTTAAATCGAATCAGTGATATTTTTGTGGGGCGACATACACTGGCAGCATATGATGTGTGTCAGAATCCATGCAACTGTTTAGCTCTGTAGAGAACAAACCAACATCGAGTAATTCACAACGCTCAAGGAAAAGGATCAATTCTATCAACTTTCTCTTTCTGCCTTTGGTTTCTGTTGGCACCTTTTGTTTAACGAGTGCTTAGAGTTTCCACCGACAAGATTCAGGTGCACAGTTGCCAAGTCTGCTTATTATAAGCGACTTTGGGCATGTTTTTCTGTAAAGCTGTTCATAAATATTGGTAGTTGGGTTTTTTTTGGGCTTGTTCTTCCTCGATCCTCTTCCTATTGTGTTGTATGTTTTATTGTTTTGAAGTCCTGGAACTGAAAACCAACCAACAATGATACAATGAAATACATTTCTGGATTCAGGGTGATATTTATGTGTGTGTGCAAAGTGTAATGATCTCCTTTTTTTTTTTTTTACCACGACCAGAGAAGTCGCTTGTTTTGGCCTGTCAGGTTAAAATAACAGATAAAAGTCTAATATGTGGAGCTGATGATGACGTGATCGTTGCACAACACCCCACTGTCTATGCAGTGACAGTAGCATGTTTAGCCACAATAAATTCTGGGTTCAAACATTTTGTCAGCGCTCAAAGCCGAATTCACATCTGACCCGTCCGACACAGATAGATGTGTTGATTAAGATAAAAGTATGTCAGGAGAAGCACACAGGATACAATCATCTCCACTGATCGACGCCACAAATTGCAACATGGCAGCTTGATAACTGCTTTCAGGCCCCGCGCTCGTAAATCTGTCACTTTTCAGTCAGCATTTTGCGAAGCCTCAGTGTGACCCACGGAGCGGCCGGGCGCTCTGACATTTATACACCCCGTGTGCCTGTCAGCAGTCACAGCTTAATCCAGGAAGGTGATAATGGAGCCTCCAGCTCTCGGCCTGTGAAAGGAATCACCATAAAGTGCTTTCCTCAGGGGCCCGAGAAAATTCATGAGTACGGATCCTATCATTTCCGCTCCCGTTTAATGTCTTCAGCAGAGCAATCTGTCTTTCATTAACTCACGCACACTTGTTTATTGTGGAATAAATCTGGAGTTTAGACACCAGCCAGCAGACAGAATTAACCAAAGAGCCGCAGAGAAGGTGTAGGCAAAATTAATTTCAGTGGGATATTAACTTTCATGATGTGACATTAGTAGCGACTCGTGGTGTGATTTTCATTTTTCTGATTTCAATTATGGATAATAACTGGGTGTGCAAGTTGAGCAGAATCTTCTGCACAGAACATCTACAGTGAAGGACCCACTAGAGGGAGCTGTATGACAGCACAACGAGACTATAAGATGTTGGCGTGTCCTCCTCTGTCTCCTATAGCTGTGTCTGCATCCCTCAGAAGAAAGTTTCTTTAGCTGTGGCTGTTTTTATTGGCATGGTTCTGATTAACAGTTGATGCAGATGTCCTGCTTGCTGTTGACCGTCCTGACCCGGCTCCTTCAGGGACTAATTACACCGGATAATAGTCATCTAACATTGCCGTCTTCCTCGGTGTTGACGGATCTCCGTCCCCGTGGCAGCGGCAGCATCTGTTTTCTCTCTCCACGCTGGCCGTCGAGGGTCACAGTCTGCAGACTGTAGGATTGTTTTGTCCGACTGTGGACCTTCACAGGCCAGTGGGAAAGAGTGAGTCAGTTCAGTGGAAGTGGAGGGATGTTTGAGTGCGCTGCATAGGTGTGTGCTTAATTAAAGCCTCTGCAGGAGTTTATTTTCAGACTGCACCGCACTATTTTTAGTGTGGATGAAGCTCCTTTTCTAGGGTTTTATTTAACTGACATGCTGTCAGTTTGTTAGAACGGTTCTGCTCCACGGCAACATATTTAAACACTTCAGTTCAGTGCAACCACAACTGGATCTGGTGGCCACTGAGCCGCTGAAGCTGAGGGTTGAGGATCTTGGCACTTTGATGGTAGATGTATGAAGAAAAACTTGCTGCTCTTTTCCCCCCAATGCATTTATTTAGCCTCTGCAGCTGTTTGCTAACAGGATACCTGAACTGACAATGAATTTATCCTCTTGACAGATTGCACCTGAGACGTTAACAAGCCCGTCAAGCTTGTTTTTAAGAACCGTATCCAGGATTGGAGGAAAAGACAGCAGCAGCCACAGAGAAGAGGATGCTGTCCGAGTTGTTTTGCATGAACAATGTCTCTACGACATACTGGTTGAGAGGATTTGTCCTTATTGATACGTCCATATATTTAAAGAATTGTTTCTGAATATACTGAGTAGAGACCGAGTAAAGAATGAGAAGAGTGCCTGGTCCATAAGTGGCACAGCAAAACTGCAAGTGAATTCCTGTGCACCGACTCAGGCTGCATGCTGGGTAATAGAGTCTCTACTTCTACACTTCTTCTTCTTCCTCTTCACCCTCCATTATGGACTGAAGGTCAGCGCTACTGCCCAGTCCTGTGACAGGTGACGGATCCAAGTTGATCCTCAACACAAAAACTGCTGCTGTGAAAAAAAATAAATAAATCCACTGATTGTGGTGATTCCACCGAAATAAATGGATTTTTCTCCAAAATGTTGCCGTCTTAAATATGCTGGACCGGGCCATAAAAAACAAGATGAATTTGCCAGCAGTCTCTGTACTCAGGATGTGAAGATAAACCTTTAAATGTGTCCTCATCGAGGTGGCCCAGAAACAATCACCCAAAACCTCAGAGGCACATTCAGGCTACAGTACAAAATAACATACAAATAGAGCCAAAACGCTGAAATTGGTGTATACTTCCTTTACAACCTTAGTCATAAAGAATGCATACAGTTTTGTGACAGATGGGTTTGTGCTCTGTGATGCTGTGAGGTGCCGAGGAAGTAACACCGCATTGATCCTGTGATGAGAAACCCCTCTATCGGCAAAACACCACAAGGGACAGCGAATGTAAAAAAGGCAGAGGGTATTTACATGGAGATGGATAATATTCCCTCCCTCTGAGCGCTGCTGCACCACCACGATCTCTGCCTCCCCACTCCTCCTCTTGTTCTCCCCACCAGTCCGGCTCCCTGCCTGGGTCTTATTTCCATTGCCAGGCTCAGGCGGCGGCCTCCGCTTCCATTAACAGCTCACTGCTGTGAAAACAAGGAGAGAGGAGAACTGAACTGTATGTGGCACTCGGACACTGCTGACAAAAGACATGTACAATATGAGGAAACACAAAGGTTTGACATTGAGGATGTTAATGTGTATTTTAGCACCTTATAGTTCAAATTGCACGTTGAAAGAGGATTCGGAGATAAATTACCGCTCTATTATCAACCAGAGGGAGCAACACATGTTTTCTCCTTCGAAGGTTTTTCTGTTGAAATAAAGTCTTTAGGACATTTTTTTTTATTTTCCAGCCCAGTCAGCTAAATAAAATGTTGGACAGCTATGTTAAATTTGTACATTTTATACGTATCATAGCAATATTTTACAATCCATGTCAGCCACATTCAGATTACACCGACATGTCCTGACCCATCAGTAGGAGGACGGGGTGGTAAAGTGGCGGCTTGACAGTTAGAGTGAATCACTTAATCATTGGTCCCGTGAGACATTAGTTAGTGGAAAAAAAACAAACCAGTCAGGACTATTTGAGGCTGAAAACTGGTGTTTTAACAGGCCGTATGTGAGAAGTTCTAGCTATGTTTGTTGTGTCCAAAGTCAGGTACTCTAAAGCCAAAACATGATCTTTTCCTTGACATTAGGAAGTGTTTTTTTTGGCCACAACATGCGACCTGAATCCGGCCGACACAAACAAACCAGGCTGTTATGAACATCTTTCTTTTTTTCCTTTCCAATTTACACTTCACTGCCTCTGTCCTTATTTTACGGTTTTATTTCTCGTCTCTGTCAACATCTTTGCATCTTCTTTAACCGTATCTCTAAACCTACAGTGGGCAACTTTGCACACTGGCATCTTTAATTTGCCTTAAATCTGCTACTACACCGTCTCACTCAACCTGCAGTCTGATTCTCTTTCTCTCTCTGGTCCTCCCCTTTTCTAACCTCTCCTCCTAATCCCTCTGCATGGGAGCCAAATTAGTTGATCGAAGCCCCCGTAATGTTCATACAGAGAAATCCCTCTATTTGTCGGTTCAGTATGAGGTAGCACACGGCAGGGTTTGCCACAGCCTGAAGAACCGCCCAGGCGAGACGTACCAATCAGCCCGGAGCTGCAGGACTTATGGTATGAAACCCATCGGATCAGAAGGGAGCTCTGGGTTTTGCTGGCCGGGGGTTTTGGGAGCTTTAAGGTGGGATAGAGGCTCTTTTTTAAGATGGATTTGGCTCTTGCTGGGCCCATCATGTCAGGCCTTGTGTTAGGTCTAAAGGGGAAAGTGTATCTAGAATACATATGCTGTAAGGTAAGTCTTCTGAATCTTGGTATAAACCCAGGGGAAAACTCGGTAACATGACGGACTGGTTCGAGGGAAATGATGGCTCAGAATGATACACCTTCACAATGGTTTGGGGAAATTACATCAAGCTATAGAAGAATCTATACAACTGGTTATCATACAGCGTCACAGATGAGATACAATGACTAGTAGTTACAGTTGTATCAACTGTAGTAACCTGCAGTTACCCTTCATTAAAATGACGGCTCAACAGCTTTTTATTTGCCCGTAAAAAAATAAAAATTCTCCTTAAATAAGAAAAATAACGGCGTTCATGTTTTTGCCTTCAATCCTCAAGAAAAAAAATGTTTCAGATTGTTGCTGTACGTCACGTTTTAGCTTCAACAGGCGCATAAATGCATAACTGGCACATTAAGAAACGACGACAGGTGTAGAGGAACAAACACCTGTCTGTTCGCCTGGAAAGTCCGCCATCATGGCAGGTTCTCCTTCAGTAACAGCTGGAGATCAGGTGAACTGTAAAAAACACCCGATTGTTCGTTAATCACCTTGTTCCAGCGCGATCAATTATCCGTTTAGCCCTGCGGTAAAATGACTCCCCTCAGTGTCGCTAACACCTGTAATTACAGCCGACTCACCTGTCCTGTACGAGACAGGTTCTGATGTGCTGCAGCTTTTCTCTTTTGCAAAACTGCAATTTTGTTTAGTGAGGACATTTGTTTGTGTATTTAACCACAGAAACACAGAAAATAAGTAGTTTTCACATCACATTTCTTTTTAAGACCTAAAGTTTGGTTGAAAACATTCCCAGGCAGATTGCTGTTTCTATTATCTCTCAATATTCTGGATCTGCCGGTTGTTACTGCAGGCACTTTATGCCCTTTGTTATGTATTGATTAAACTCGGAATTCTTGATATAATTAATAAAAAACTTCTCTCTGTGTTTATTCCAATGTAGCGTTCACTCAAACCAAAAGCTTAGTTTCTGTCTCTCTCCCCAGTCTGACCTCTTTAAGTATTTACGAGTTTTGTTTCCAGTGTTCTGCTGCAAAGTTCTGCCAACAGTAGATGTGACTGTAGATCGCAGCTGCACCTTGATAAAAAAAAAAAATATCAGGCCTGTTGTGAAATATTGCCAAATTTGCCAACTTTCCATCCCTCAAACAGTAAACCATTTCATCCATTCTTTTATCTGCTCTCTGGGACTATTTTCTTGCTGT
This sequence comes from Diplodus sargus, assembly GCA_903131615.1. Taxonomy (NCBI): domain Eukaryota; kingdom Metazoa; phylum Chordata; class Actinopteri; order Spariformes; family Sparidae; genus Diplodus; species Diplodus sargus. The sequence continues at coordinate 22,013,686 of CAEMYA010000024.1, read as the reverse complement.
GGAATAAGACGTTTGTGCACTAATGTGTTCGGGCTGTCGGCCCAGTCCCGGGCCACCGAGAGGTCAGCGAGTGAGGGTGACAGTTTGGTTTGCCTGGGTGAGAAATTACACGTGTATGGAGGTGCGGTACAGTACCAGCAGGGGGCGGTAACGATGGAAACAACAGGATGGCGAGTGTTTGAGTCTGGTAGAGCTCGCTAGTGAGCTAGTGCTTATTTTTGGCTAAATCCATGATCTTTTCCTAACTCTAACCAAGTGGTTTTGGTACTTTTATTTTGAAAATGTAACCTGACGTTGCCTTTATATTATTGGCAAGCTGAGGCCAAAGACAGCAGTGACGCAGTGGACAGGCAGGTCTGTTCACGGTTTGCTGTGATACTGCGTTGGCGCTTTGAGTGTCTGCAGGACGGCGTGCATGCAACTGTTTCAAAATAAAAAGCATGTGTGTTTATGATGATGAAGGAACGTGTCAGCCAGCAGCTCATACACTGTCATCCTATTACATATAGGATTGCAAATTGTTCTGCTTTATCCTCGTCCCTGTGTGTCACGTTTTGTCTATCTTCTTTTTTTAGTATGCTCATATTTTATTTTATTTGCAGCTATAAAGCCATTTGTAATTAATGTTTTCCGAGTGACAGACACATAAAGTTACAGAAGCTACTTAAAACTATGTAAAACCTGCTTAAAAGAAAAAAACAACATCAATTTTAGAAGTAAAAATGTGTTTAGCAATGAATGAGTGTATCAATAATAACTGCGCAGGAGTTCACAACACTCACAGATACAAAAGATTCTTCATCTTGACATCTGTTGCTGTTTTTGGCGCTGACATGCTGCGTGTTAAGTGTCCAGCTGACAGTCGTGCATGAGCCGGAGACACAAAGTGGGGACAGAGACAGGCCAGGCCCGGCGGAGTCGGACCCCGGCGCCACTGCGTTCACAGAGATGGATCCCCGCGTCACGCTGCATTTGTTTAAGGAGGGTTATGATTTGGCAGCCGCTCGGGACAGCAAGAGGACCGCTGGCACCGGACTCCGGGCTCGCTAACCACAACTCTGCCAGCGCCGTGCCCGGGCCTTCATTCAGTTAGTTATTACCCTGGCACCGCTGACAGCGTGCCAACAGGCCATGAGACATATTAGGTCTCCTGAAAAGGCTGTTTATGTGGATGGCAGGCACTGATAAAACACTGCACTTATCTGGTTATATAACTGTTTTGGCATGTAGATGCAGTGTGACAATCAAAGCTCCCGAATGATCTGCACTCAGAAATACAGAGAAAAGAGAGTCTGGCAGTCAGAGCTGAACATAAAGGAAGTTTTCTATATTCTGCACAACACATTCCACTTTCGATGCTGTTTTCAGTGCATGTTGTGGTACTTTTTGGTTTTGAGTTATAAACCTTCAGCTGAACATCCTCACAAGGATCATTACAGATGTCCCACCTTCATGCTCTCAGTCCAGTTGGATGGTAGAAACAAGCAGCAGCAGAGTGAATCTTTTTAATCTCGGATCGATCAAGACACTCATGCAAATAATGTCACATGCAAAACTCCCATCAAACAGAAGTCCACCCTCTGTACCGCTACATACTGTCCTTCCTGCTACTGTGGAAATCCTCCCAGCAGGCACTAAGCTCTGCGCTGTTACATTATTATGACGTGTGACTAATAATACTTGGCAACGTCGGCACATGCGGAAGCAGCGGCTGGTAGATCCTTCAAAACGTCGCTGTTATAAATCTTTTATTGCTGAAACAAATACGACCCATGACAGAAATAAATTCATCAGCGTTAGAAAAGGACCGGGGGGTTTTGGATTGAGAGCAGAGGACTTTGAGACGATCGCTGTCCACGACGTCTTCTGACCATCTGACCTGACCAGCCTGGCAGAGGACGAGAGTCGGGGGGGCAAAGAGTCGCGCTAATCCAGCCTCGATTCACGGCAGCTTCTGGCAAATGAATGAAATGTGATCAGAGACTGTTGTCTTGCATCTTTACAGAGACCTGTCTCAAGCTGCTGAACTCGATGGTGGACCCTGTGTTTACGTCATTGATGCATTGGTGTTGGTGACAGTGTTAACCTGATGCCAGACTGTTAACAATCATCCTGACGGAGATTTTAAAAAAATGCACTACAGAATGATTTTCTTGGTGTGAATCTACCTCTCCATAAACACTATAATAACTATATCTCCGTGTGTAACATGTGTCATGACAAAAAAATGACCTTGTTACCCTGTTTTTGTTCTATAGCGTTCAGATTCTTTGTTACCTTCATCTGGGTTTTGGTGTGAGAAGTTAATTTGGCATCTGAGAGCTGAACTGGAAACCTCACCCAAGTTATTCTGAGGGGGAACTTCTTGACTCTGTATTGAAGTCATATCAAATACAAACAACATATACAGCAATAGCAAAACCAATCAGCAGCACAGAAATACTTGAACGTAGTTGACTTTGGGACGAATACAGACAGTGATTTTTCTTACTTGTCATTCACAAAGTTCACAAACCTTCATATATTTTAGAAACGTTAGGGATTCTGGTCACCCTTAAAGTAGAAATAGCCTGTATGTGAGATATGATATCCATATTTATCTCACTCCTGTTTGAACTGATGTTATTCTGTCTGCCTCTGCTCATTAGTGAGGTCCAACCAGCTACAATGACACTGCCAAAGAACCAGAAATGGATCCAATCACAATTAGAAATCATCTTAAATCGAACGAATAACTTTGGTTTCTTTGCACTGTCGTGGCCTCCCCCAGTACACAGAAACATTTTATTTGGAGTGAATAAGAGTGAACATTTTGGAGCTCTATATGAACCATATTATTGTTCACAAGTTGTCATGTAACATCAGAGAAGAAGCAGAGGTCAGAATCTGTGATTAGAAACTGAACATGTTGGAACATTTGGACCCCAGAAGTTGGCACCGGGGCATGAGAAAGCTTTTATCAAAACACTCGCTTCCATCACGCTCCTCTGCTTCTGCTGTTTGTTTTAAAAGAAGAAGCGGAAAGCGTCGCTCTAAGTGTGCTGCTCTGCCGTCCGGGACTCTTGATGGTTGGCTGAGTTAACAAATGGGTGCACGGATGGCAGGAGACACTTCAGATAAACCTGGACTCGGGTGTTGTTCCCGTGCCATCAGAAGTTGCTTGAGGTACACAGGAAGTAGTCTGGTTCATGTCCCGCTCAACGAGTACCTCGCTCAGGAATGGCAACATGGAGGAAGTGGCTTGGTGGTGTTTACATACCCAGGTGACAAATGGGTAAGAGAAAGTGCGTAGGAACGTTAGAGAGATGAAGAGTGTCCAATGAGTCATCCTCTGCCACGGACTGTGTGCCAGTTTAAGCTTCAGGAAGCCAACGGACGGATTCAGGAGATAATGAGACTCGGATACACGGACAGTTTCATGAAAACATGCAGATCTTATAGTGTGTAGTATCATTATTAAAAGGGGCCAAAACAGTGTTTTTTGCTAGTTTTAACCAATTTACTACAAGAGAGAATATGTGACTTCACAAATAAACGTGTCACCAGCAAGAGTTTTCCAGTTATAAGCCAAATTATCTGAAACAGTAGATTACATGCATTATGACAAGCACCATGGGTTTGTTTTAAAAGACTTGAATGTTGCATGGTATTTTTCAATGATAATGCTGATAGTTATTGACTGACAGTTGTCTGTTTTTCATGAATTTCGTTCATCACCTGCCAATCAGAGTCCCATTATCGTCTTTCAATTTTATTTCGAGGACGTTTTGCGTTTCTTTGGCTCGGAAGAGGTTTCATGTCTCATCCTACAATTATTTTCCTCTAATTTTGAATAATTATTTAGATTTATTCTACATTTTGCCATTTGGCAGACACTTCAGTCCAAACCGACATCCATCAAAACCAAAACAATCCAAGCTTGAGTAAATGTGGGAGAAAAGCTTATAAATGTGCCCAAAATCAAAAAAAGGCAACAAAAGGGAATTGAACAATTTCAGTCTGAGGACACTTCATTCAAAGAACCGGCCATTAAATGGTTGGACAGAAAGTTCTGGGGCTTCGACACCAGCATAGCTTGAGACACAGAACCAGGTTGATTATTGTTAAAACACAGGAAACACACATGCAGACAGCAGAACATCATCTCTTAACCAACAGAACTTGTCTTTTTTCTGTACTTACAACATATACGCACAATACTGCATAAATTCAAGCACTTTCAATTAATGCCTGTTTTCAAAAATAACTCTCACGGCCTAAGTTCTTGTTTTTTTCCTCTAAATCGGAACCCTCTACTTCCGATCGAGGGCCTGTGGGAACCCTGAGTTACATTTTGTGGGGGAAACTCTTTGAAAAACTTTCAAGATCACCGGCAACAAAGAAAACAACAGTCTGACTCATATTCAAGTCCAAAAGGAGATCGAATACAATCACATATCTCCACTGAAAACCACAGACTGTTGACTTTCTCCTGGAAACTCATCACATCCTGCGCAGGAACTCCGTGTGGCTGACCAGCTAATTCTCTGCCTCGTAGCCCAAGTTGCCATTGTGTTTTATTATTCATTCGATTAAAACTGGTGAAGCAGCCCTTTATCTGGGGTGAAATCCAACATGACAGCACAAACAGTGTCGTCCGACTGCCGCGCTGCAGCTGAGCGTACAGTGCTGACAGTCATGCATTTACTCGTAATCAAATCACTCCATGTGAATCAATGAAGCGGGGATAAGGTCAAAGGGGAATTCTTCTGCCACATAGTTGGCCCACACAAGCAGCCACACACACACACACACACACACACACACACACACACCGCATATCTTCATGTACAAAAGACATACATGCATGCACACACAGGAACACACAAACAGAGGGTACATACACTGAGCAATAAATATCCACACGCACATCACATCCCCTGAGCAGCGGCAGCAGCTGCTCAGGGGATGTGCTGCGCGTATGTGTGTGTCCACAGAGCTCTCCGCATTTCTCCCATTTCCCAATATTAGCGCAGAGCGGGAAGTCCATCTGTTAATAATGCACTCAGCAAATGAGAGATAGCCACCGCTCGACATCCAATACGCAGGAAATGTGAACAGCTGCCGTGTGCTGAAGAGGTGCTTTCACCACGCGGACGTGTTGGGGGGCTACTCCTTCCTCTCAGCCTGTTCTCGTAATATTAGGCCGTCTGTTGCTGTGGACCGGACACACACACACACACACTCTCACACACACACTCTGAGGAACACATGCAGGAATCCAGGCGCATGCTGACATATGGAACAGCCAAAAGCAGGCATGTATAGATTAAAAGATCAAATTCTCTCCGTATCGTCACTCTGGACTCCTGCAAGGCTGCATTTCTGCAGCTAATACCCCCAAACTTGCAGTCTCATTACTTATGAATGAGATCCTGACTTGCAGGAAGTCCTCCACTTGAGGGGGCTGTTCCTGCCTCACCTGCATGAACAAATCCACTTTCATACCGGTATGAAACTCGAGGTGCCGAGCGTCACTCTTACTGCATCGCACCTAGCTGCAAACTGCCCCGGTACACAGCTCGGGTTGCAGTCCAAAGACTCTCATCGTCATTACAAATAACAGGGATGCCAACACACTCTGAGAGAGCCTGAGTACGTGTTGATGTCAGGTCCATGAGTAGCACAAATGGTCGAGGTGACATGAGACACCCGCGCTGTCTTACAGGATTACATGTTAACTAAGGCAGAGGGAAATAAATCTGCTGTCCATGAGACTGTGGCTGCGAAATCCACCTCGTCCATACGCTGCACATCAGTAGCTAACTGGTCTCAGCTCTGTGCTCAAAGTTGTTTGACAGTTTCCTCTTTGTTATATGTTTTTTTCATAACAAGAGTCGCAATTGTGAAACATGTCAAGAACTGCAGACACTAGAACTTTTCCAGGCTCATTCGGGTTAATGCGCAATGGAATTAAAGGAATGAGACAGTGAAAAAGTTGAAATGAAAAGGAAGAAACTTCATTTTCAGTTGTCTCCAAGTGTTTAATATGATCTACAGGGTTAGCTGGGGGATAAAAACACAATAAAAACTTGTGCTGTGTCTTGAGCTGTGACTCAACAGAGATAAAGGGAGGTGAGAGCAGAAGACCCAAAGAAGATCATGATGGAAAGACTTCCTCGCTGAAGCTTCGCTAGAATAGGGAAGAACATTATTTTGTGATTTATGAGGTGAATTCACATTTTCATAACACGCAAATGATTTGCAAACAAACGTCTGCAGCCCTTTTCGTGTTTGGCAGCACTGATACTTTGGCACATCCTCAGTGGTAACCAGCTTCATATCTGTTTATTCTACTAGCTTGTCACTCTGCAGCAGAGACTTCAAAATAAGAGCGCTGTACTTTCTTTCTTTCTTTCTTTCTTACTTTCTTAAAAATGCTGTTTTTGTTAACATGGTCACAATTGTTGCATAATCCACCCCAGAACTGACCGCTTTCCACTTCTGAACCACTGTATCCAGCATTTTCCAGCATGACATGGCGGTGTCTGCGCTCACTTCACCACCTGAAGGAAATGATGACAAAACACAAAACTTTCCTAAACAGCAACAAGTGCTCCATCCAGAAACAGCTGGACTGATGTGCTTTTTTTTCCTCCCTCTCATCCGTTTGTTGTGCTTCAGTGTCGAGGACACATCGTTTGGTAAAAATCACCGGGCTGTGTGAGGTTGTCTTATTTCGCCCAGATCTCCTTGAACGTATACAAACACACACCTTCACCCGGGTGAACGGGCAGCGCAGTGTGGAGTCTACATGTGATGTCATACCCCCCACCACACACACACACATACACACATTCCACAGTTAAAGTGGTTGTACAGAACAGAATTTCCCCTCTCGCTGTCAGCTCACATTAAATCCGCAGCTGCCCTTTCTCTGATGAATAACCACACTTAGGCTTTTCCAGAGCACTGTGTGTGTATTCACTCTAACTCGGGCTAAATACTCCTGAGTGTTTAGACCTTCGCATGCAAAACTCTTCACCGTCCTCTCCAGCCTCCCCGCTCCTCCTGCAGCGAGGAGATTAATGGCTGTTTGGTTTGTGGTCACACATCAGCAGGATCTGTCAGCACCGTGGATGATAAACTAATCTCTTCATCCTCCTCTCTGGGTTTTCCCTCCAAATGTGTGTGTGTGTGTGTGTGTCGTATCTTTGCATGTTTCAGTGTCCTGTGACGGCATGTTGTGTCTTTGTATGTTCCTGCGATCGCGTCCTGTCTCTCTACATGTGTCGGAGTCGCCTGAACCTTTTTTTTTTTTCCCGTGTGTGTCTCTCCCGGCCGTCCCACACCACACAAGGTATCCTGCCCCTTTACCTCCCACCAACCTGGCAACCCACACTAGCAACCCCTGCCATGCAATAAATGAGCCGGCGGGTCTGTAATGTTTGCGGTGGAACCTCAGGAAGGAAATGATACCGGAGTTGGTCTTGTTGATAGAACACTTGTCTTCATCAGGTCTCATAAGCTCTGACTCTGTGTGTGTGCCAGTGTGTGTGTGT